>JAJPUD010001635.1:39958-137550 GCA_023553655.1 Myrmecobius fasciatus | reverse complement strand
ATATTATTGTTCTGTAAGAAATGACCAACAGGAGGATTTCAGAGAGGATTGGAGAGACTTGCATGAACTGATGCTGAGTGAAATCAGCAGAACCAGGAGAACATTATACACAGCAACAAGACTATACGATGATCAATTTTGATGGACATGGTTCTCTTCAACAATGATGTGATTCAAACCAGTTGTGCTGCGATGAAGATAGTCGTATACATCCAGAGAGAGGCCTGTGGGAACTGAGAGTGAACCACAACACAGCATTTTAATGCTTTCTGTGAATATTTCCATGCATTCTGTTTTCCTTCTTAGGTTGTTTTTTTTTCTTCTTCTCTTTCTAGATCTGATGTTTCTTGTGCAGTAAGATAACTGTATAGATATGTATACATGTATTGTACTTGTCATTTAATTTATCCTATCTAGCATGTATTAGATTACCTGTCATCTAGGGGTGGGGGGCAGGGGGAGGGAAAGGAAAAGCTTGGGAAAAAAAAGTTTTTTTGCAAAGGTCAATGTTGAAAGGTCACTCATATGTTTTGCAATTAAAAAGCTTTATTAAAAAAACAAACAAAAAAAAACCAAAAAAAAATTAGAGTGTACATACTGTTTACCTCATAAACATTTTTTCTCTTTGTCTTGATGAATATAGGTTTACATGTCAAGTATATGTATCATGCCTTTTATATTTTTATGGGTTTTTCATCTAAAAATCCTTTTGTGGAAACAGAATTTCTAAACTTAGAAATAATTTAAGTTAGAATAAAGTTGAGCCAATGAGATTGGATTATTCTCAAGAAATCTAATACCTGTGACAATAATGAATGAAACCATTTAGATTTTAGATTTACAATGAACATTTATTGAACTTCTGGTATTTGTATGACAGTGTATAATGTACTTTGTAGTTTATTGATTTTTCATTGTCAACATTCCTTTTTGATGCCGAAGTCATTCTTCAGTTTTCCTCTGGAGTGACCTGTACCCTCATCACAAAATATTGCAGTTTGTCAGTTTTCCATTTTGGGGCTCTAGCCAGCATAAATTCTACCAGGGTCAGGCCAAGTGGTTTTTATCTATTTGAATCTTTGTTGAATTGAGAATTTTTTTAATGAACCTTTTTGAACTTTTCTTTTTGAGAATAGAATGCTAGAATTAGTTGTTTATTTTTAGGTGGATTACTGTTTTTAATTTTTTTTGTTAACAGAAGCCGTCAAACCTTGAAAGTTAGAGAACACAATGTACTGGGTCCTTATGTGGATGGGCTTTCTAAACTGGCTGTCACAAGTTACAAGGTAAAGACCATTTATGTGAAATATTCCAGTTCATCATTTTTTATGTTTTGTTGTTTCAGCTATTCCTATAACTGATTGTAACTTTTATGAGAAGGATGCATCATTAGGAAACAAAACCTGTATACTGGTATCATGTAACTAATAAAAAGCTGGTCCTCCTACCATAATTATCTTTAAAAATATTTTGATTTTTGGAAACCAGATACTAGATCAGATAGTGGTAGATAAATGTGGGCTAAGTCGGATGGTAAATAAGATTTAGCATCATCATACCTTAAATCATCTTCAATAATTTCCACCCTTTGACCTTTTTGGTTTTTATTTTGCTTATCTTCTCATTTTCCTATTCTCAAATCCTATTCATGTGGCTTTTTATAGTTAATGTTTATGTTTCTAGGGATGTTTTTCTGTATCATGTTGAGTAATTTTCCTCAAAAATCTTTTTTCTCATTTCTCATTGTCTTTATTTGCAAATTGTGTTTTGTTACGATACCATAACACTGAATATCTCTCTGTACAACAAGAAATTATTGAATTTTTGAATCCAAATAAGGAACTCTGGTAATCATAAACTATTCTATTTCTTGAAAAATTCATTCAGATGGAATTTGGAGAATTTTAGGAGTTCTTCATATTGGGACTTTATTTTTTTTCAATGACTTTATATAATTTAACTTAAGTCTCTTATTCTGCTAGGTTTACTTTTTAGTTTCTAATTTATCTCTCTGTGTGTGTGTTTATTTAAGGCCTATTTAAAATCTTTTGTTATAGGTAAGATTATTTCTTACAAAATTTTTACACTGTTCAACATGTTGAGCACTCCTTGAATGTGTTCATTTCTATATCAGAGAGGAGTGAAATACTTAATGTAGCTATAATGTAATTATAAATTTTATTAAATAAAAATTTCAAAGAAATGGTTTACTCCAAAACTCATGTTTACTTCACTGGACTATTTTTATTATTAACATTTATTAATTTTTTATTAATGTCTGTTGTGTCTCCAAATTGCAAAATAATTATTTTATTCAGTGGGTCTTAGCCTCCTGTTCTCTACAGTTCAAAAAACCCTAAATAATCCCCCTTTTCTCTTTGTCTTTTTTTCTAATCTATGAAGAAGAGGTTGTTCTTCTTGCCAGGACCACTTCATCTTTTTTGGATCCTGGATCTCCTTTCCTTTTTTTTTCCCCCCCAAGGGTCTGTTCCTTTGATATTTTCTCCTCTTCAGTCTTTACCTTATCCACTAGAATTCTTGAATGTCCTTCAACATGCTCAGGTTTCCATCTTTAAATCATCTTTCCTCGACTGCCATCCTTTTAGATTGTCTGCAATATCCCTTCACTCCTAAATTCCTGAAATCATTTATATCTCCGACTTCCTACTCCTTTCTTACTGTTTTCTAATCATGCATTTACCATTATTTTTTAGTCACTTATTCTAAGGTTACCAGTGATTTCTTAGCTGCCAGTTTTGTCAGTCATTTTTCAGTCCTCATTATCCTTTCTACAGCTTTTGATAGTGTTGTCCATTCCCTCCTGCATCCATTCTTGGCTATTTTTCAACCCATATTCCTACACCTCTCCACTTGCCCCTGCTGGCTCATCAATCAGTAGGCATTTATAAGCAACTACTATGTGAGAGGCTCTGGGAATATTTAAATACTCAAATGATTATTTGACCTCATGTTTCCTCCAACATGTAGCCTGTAACTCATCCAAGATCACCTATCCTTTGTGACTGGGCTGTGACAGAAGTTCACCAGAAGGGTTCTACCCGATTTGTGGAAAGCCTTCCTTGCTTTTTCTTGATATCCCAAGGGTGGGCATGCAATCTCTTCACCCACAATCCACGTGAACAGCTCATCTTCTCTTGTTTATTTCCTTGATGATAGCTTTTATTCCACTTGTTTAAAATTCTTGTTGATTATATGTTGCAGCCTACTTATTCACCTCTCCTTTGTTTGCTATGTAGGTTCTTTATTCCTACAGGTCATCTCCATTTGTCAGGGAAACTGTAGAGGCCATGTATGGTGTGTTCAGGAGAATGCTGGATTTTGAGCCAGGAAACCAATTAAGTTTCAGTTCCTTGGGCAGATACGTGGCACAGTGGATAGAGGACTCAAATGTGATCTCAGACACTTAATGCTTCCTACCTGTGTGACCCTGGGCAAGTCTCTTAATCCCAATTGCCTCAGCAAAAAAAAAAAAAAAGAAAAAAGAAAAAAAAGTTTCAGTTCCTCAGTCTTCGGTAAAATAATTATAATGAGGCTGTTGTGAGAGTCACCTGGGATAATAATATATGCAAAGTACATTAAAAACAGTAAAGAAAAATATAAATGTCATATACTTTATTGTTATTATTATTATTATTAGGGAAGATTTCTGTTATTAATTGGATTTTATTACCCCTGAGGTACATTCCAACTTTGAAACCCAGTGACCAGGGTGTGAAGCCTTGAACTGTCACTTGCTGGCTCTAAGACTGAGTGTTTTTCACTTAATGAGTAGAATTAATATTTTTAATTGAAAGTAGAATAATAATGCCTGCCCTGCTTGTCTCATGGGGTTATTCATACGATGATAAGAAAGTGCTTTGAAAAATCTTCCTCCCATACCATAGTAATTTCCTTATCTTCAAAACTCTGATCTGAAGTTAAAACCTACAGTACTTCAATTTTTTCCCCTCTTATGCAAAAAAGAACAGAAACAATTATATGTAAAACTGTGAATTATTAAAAGCATATATTTAATTTAAATTAAATTTTTTCAGTAATCAGACATTTTTTTTCCTCTCTCCCAAATCTTGCCCCACTGGATTAAAAATAAAAATCCAAATCATAAATATGAAGAGTCAAACAAAATAAATTTTCATATTGACCTTGTCTAAAAATGCATATCTCCCTCTGCATCTTGAGTTCATCACCTGTTTTTAAGGAATTGAAGAAGCATTCTTCATCATCAGTCCTCTGAAGTCATGTGGATCATTTTGTTAGTTAGTGTTCTTAAATGTTAAAAATTATTAATTTTTCCAATATTGCTGTTATCATATAAATTGACCTCCAGATTCTGTTCACTTCATTCCTTATCAGTTCATATAAATTTTGAGATTTTGGAGGAATATCTGCTGCTCTGAACAAAGTGACGATGGAGGGGAGCAGTGTTTTTAACTTACTATAAATGTATTGATTTTAATGATTTTTGTGAGCATTTAATTATATTCCAATTCTAAATTGGAATCATTAGACTGACTTAAGGCAGACTTGACCTGTACATAGCTGGAGAATAAAAAGCTCAGTGTTCAGAGGCATTAAAGGAAGGTTCATTAGAGGGCTTTGAGTACTTTAGTCAATCTTTGGAGGCATGTTGTTTAGTCGTATCTGATTCTCTGTGACCCCATTTTGGGATTTTGTTGGCAAAGAAATTTGCCATTTCCTTCTCCAGCTCATTTTACAGATAAGGAAATTGAGGCAAACAGGGTTAAGTGACTTGTCCAAGGTCTCCCAGCTAAGAAGTGTCTGAGGCTGGATTTGAACCCAGGTCTTCTTCCTCCAGGCTTAGTGCTCTGCCCACTGCACCACCAAGCTGCCTCCATTAGAGGGTAGGTAGAACCAGTATCTGACTTTTACAGCGGTGCATTGCCCTTGTTGGCAGTCTCCTGTTCTCCTGTTAGGAGAGCAGTCATCAAAGACCCCGGCAGAGAGCTAGTGGTGCTCCCGCATCAGCTGAGCCCTGGGGTCAGTCTTTAGGCCATGGGTTCTCTTAACTCCGCATCTTCCAGCCTCTCCCAAGTTTGTCCTAGTAGACTTTGTTAGATGTTTTGCCAAAGATTTTACTGGATCTGGTGTCATAGGCTTGGATTCTAAAACTAGCTCTGCCCTGTGCTATCTGGGTGACCTTGCATAAGCGACTCAGCTTCCCTGGGCTGCAGTGTGCTAGCCTCTGCAACGACTGACCTGGTTCCATGACTGGATGTGTCGGGTCTCCATCGTCTGCCGGCTTTACCATGTGCTAATTGACAAAAAGAGGCTGTTGGGGCAGTTTGATGTGCTTCCTTGTCGTGAAACTGCTGACTCCTAGTGATCTGGCATGACTTTCCTGAGTGTTTATACATATGTTTAATAATCTGTTCAGGAACTTTTATTTAGAAAAGAAGGAATGAAACAAGAAAGGTAAGAAAAAGGAAGGGAGGAAGGATGGATATAGTGTTACTCTGAAGTGCATCATTCAAGATAATGAATTAGTTCTTAACACTAGAATAAAGCCAGTGCTAGATTAAGCAGTGGCTGATAATTATTTAGTATTTGGATGTTTCATTAATAACATGTTTCTATATTTATGCTGAGCTATTAATGAAGGGGTTTTTTTTCCTTCAAAAGAATTTAGTAAAAGAGCCATTTAATCTTTCTGTCCTTTAGACATAACTTGTTAGCAATATGAAGCCAAACAATCAAAGCATCACCACTCACCTGTTTGTTGGAGCTTAAACCAGTAGCAGTCAGAGTAGGAGTCAATAACTTTAATGTAAAAAAAATTGCTTACATTTCAATTCCAGTTCATATTTGTAAAACTGAAGGTTCTATTTTGTTTCTTGTGTACAAAAATTTGCCTGCATCTTATTCATATTTGGGTTTTTTTTGGTCAGCTGAAGGTTATCTTTAAAGAATAGAACATATTTAATCTTCATACATATTACCCTTCTTACCACCTCAAAATTCAAAAAAATCATTATTACTTAAATTTTGGGCTCCAAATTCAATTAATTTTCATCCCTCTGTATTCTAAAAAGTAGCATTCCATTTCTCTAGAACTCCTATATCCAATAGGATATTAATATCCAATATTAAGACTTTTTGGAGAGAACACCAGGTCCCAAACAACATTTGTAACATAATAACTGTATGATATACAACATATACATATATATGATATATTACATAATACACATATTTACATATAACATATATTAGTATGGTTTTGAGTAGTTATCATGTTCTGTAGAATTCATGGTATTAACCACCCTTAACATATAACTTTAGAAAAATTTGAAAAGCAGAGATAAGAAATGTCAAAAGTTGAACTAATTTCAGAAAAAATATTTAGATATTTGTACATGTCTTGTATTTTATTTATAGTTTTACAGTGGAAACCATCAGTGGATACTTTCTTGGCTAGTGCTTATTTTTATAAGCAAATGAGCTCTTGGTTTTGCTGAGGTATTTTTATACAGTTCTATAGAATGTTCCTTGTACAAGCAGTGAAATGAATCATCTAATGTTTTAAAATTTCTGTGTAGGATATTGAATCCTTGATGTCAGAAGGCAATAAGTCCCGAACAGTTGCTGCAACCAACATGAATGAGGAAAGCAGTCGATCTCATGCTGTCTTCAAAATCATTCTGACCCATACTTTGTATGATGTGCAATCTGGGGTAAGTGCATCATAGCTATTATTCATGTACAAGGCCTATTTTTGTTCTTGGTGTGAAATCATCCATTTCTTTCCCCAATTATGTAGTAAAAGATCATAGATTTAAGGCTAAAAAAACTTTAGAGGCCAACTAATTTTAATTACCTTATTTTTTAGATGAGAGAGGATGAAATGTAAAAAACTTCATTCTCTTGTCCAAGTAGTAAGTAGCAGAGGAAGCATTTGAACTCGGGTCCTTAAACTCCAAAGTCATTGCTTTTGCATTGCCCATGATAAGCAAAAGATTTTTTAAAAGATAAAATTTGAGCCAGTCATGTATATGAATTTAAATCTCTGTAATGGCTAATTTGAAAAACATTGATATGAAAATGAACAAAATTATGATATCAGGTTTAATGGTGATAATTAAGAACACTTACCCTCCCAAAAATAGTAAAACTGAGCTTGCATAAAGCTTGAGAAGACAGGACGTGAATTCAATTCTAGGCTGCCTCTCAGTATATTTTGCCAAGGCACAGTGCAAAATTTCCCAGCAGCTCTCCCAAGTTTTAGTGGTGATTGATTTTTAGTAGTTTTATTTGAAAAGAGGGTGATAACGTTATAACATCATTTTAGACCTACTTGAAAGATACCTAGGGAGTTGTAGGGGGAGGGAAGGTGATATTTGAATGTGAATATTGTCCTAACATCCTTGTTTAAAAACTTATTCAGAAATTTATTCAGTGCCAATTCTTGTTTTTCTCTCCTTTGTAGAGTAAATTGAAAATTTCCCTTTTCCCTGTTGAATGATTTCAGATGTTGTAATGCTAAAATAAATGACTTGGTCATTCAATTAAGCAAACTCAGCAGAAACTCCTCGAGGACTTAATATGTTCAAGGCACTTTAGCAAAAACAAAAATTAAAAAATATATATCCTCGCTATATTTTATATCTTGGTATCTAATTAAAATATAAAGCAAAAATATACTGTATCTTTTTCTTGAGAACAAGCATCAGTTGATGCTTGCCTTTCTGGTAGGTCATATAACATTGGCTACTCTTTCTGAGAGGGGTTTGATATTTGGCAGTAGATTATCATAGCCTCTATGTTGCTTTTAAATGTGTATATATGAATGGTTCGTCTCATCTTTTTGTGAGTTATTATGTTCTAAAATTTTAGGCTTTTTTCATGATTCAGTTTTGTTTTAGAAGCTATAGCTTTGCTACTCCTTCTCAGATGTGGAGGCAGCCTTATGTATTTAAAACTATTTCCTCTGAGCTCTAATTGGTCCTAACCAAGTGGGAAAGGCTTTGAGTGCAGGTCCTGTCTCCTGCTCCTCAAAAAACAGTTACAGTCTTTTGTCAGAATTCTATCTGAAATTCTCGTAGCATGATGGAATCTGCTATAGTTGATGCTCTTCGGTCTCTGTCTAAATAAGCTTTACTTTCATCCCTCAATGAGGCATCAGAGTAGAACTTGGTGGAAGAGCTAAATATTACAGAAATTTACTAAGTTATTGAGTTTATTTGTGAATGTGTATCTGTAATTTTAAAATATAAAACCCAAATTTTATGTTTAAATATTAAAGGCACTCTGTCCTCTTTTATAGGCAAGTTAATTTTGATAGATTAATGGGCTTCTATTTTTAGCAAAGACACCATCTCTTATATATCTTTTTTAAGGTATTTCTGCCTACTCTTTATTGTTTAGTGTTTTATATAATAAACTCCTTAAAACTGGTATATTTTTTTAATTAAACCTTTTTATTTGCAAAACATATGTATGGGTAATTCTTCAACATTGACCCTTACAAAGCTTTCTGTTACACATTTCTTTCCCCACCTTTTTCTCCCCCCCCCCCCCGCCTAATCCGCACCCCTCCCCTAGATGGCAGGAAATCCACTACATGTTAATTATGTTAAAATACTTGACAAATTGAATATATGTATACATATTTCCACACATCATTGTTGTGCAAGAAAAATCGTATTTACAAGGAAAAAAATGTCAGATAAAGGAAACACAATGGAAGCAAACATCAATCCAGAGCATGAAAATGTTATGTTGTGGTCTACATTTCACATCCCTCTCTCTGGGTGTATGTGGCTTTCTTCACTGACCAAATGGAACTGGTTTGAAACATCTCTTTGTTGAAGAGAGCCATGTCCATCAGAATTGATCATCATATAGTGTTGTTGTCGCCATGTACAATGATCTCCTTGTTCTCTCATTTCACTGAGCATCAGTTCATGCAAGTCTCTCCAGGCCTCTCTGAAATCATCCTGCTGGTCGTTTCTTACAGAGCAATAATATTCCATAACATTCATATACCATAATTTATTCAGCCATTCTCCAATTGATGGGCATCTATTCAATTTCCAGTTTCTAGCCACTACAAAAAGAGCTGCCACAAACATTCTTGCACATGTGGGGTCCTTTCCTTCCTTTATGATTTCTTTGGGATATAAGTCCAATAGAAACACTGCTGGGTCAAAGGGTATGCACAGTTTGATAACTTGCATAGTTCTAGATTGCTCTCCAGAATGGTTGGTTCTGTTCACAGTTCCACCAACAATGTATCAGTGTCCCCAAAACTGGTATTTCTTTTAAAATAATTGAGTTTCCAAATGATAGCTTAATGTGTTCATGAAACTAAGTTTATAATAGAGAAGTGTTAATTTTCACCTGTTTTTAACAAAAAACACAAGATATCCACAAAGACTTTGGTTTATAAATCTTCCAGGGAGGATATAATCTGCTTCTTTTTGTACAAATGACTTTGAATTGTATTTATCAAAACAGGACCAACTACTTTTTATTGCGGTTTGTCTTTTTCTCCAGACATCAGGAGAGAAAGTGGGCAAACTAAGTCTAGTCGACTTAGCAGGCAGTGAAAGAGCCACAAAAACAGGAGCTGCAGGTGACAGGCTGAAGGAAGGAAGCAACATTAACAAGTAAGGGTTTTAGAAGCTTACTTTCCTGTTTTGTTGGTAAGCAGCTTTGAAAATGGATTTTTTTTTATATCTCAACATGGTTTCTATTAAAGCCTAAAGGGTCTAATGGATAGATCTGGGAGCTGGAAATCAGTGTTATTCTTTAATTACAAAAATGGATCTATTGACCCCATTTCCAGGGACAACTGAGTTTTTAGTATTTTCTAGAGGGAGGTGGTATATTTATACCGATCCATCCTTACTATCTCAGATTTTCTTCATAATTTTTTGGGGGCCACAGATGGTTTTGAATTTCAGTCTAGTAGTCTTGGAATATAGTAAGTTAATTGGTATATAAAGATCTATTCATTAGACTTAATGTCCTTCACAGCCCTGTTCATTAACTAATTGAATGTATTCTAATCATAACCAACTCATATTGCCTTTGTATTTGGTCTTTACTGAATAATGACTACTTTATAATATTAACGGAATGCTCTATTCATTAATTATTTCCTGGGGGTTTCCTAATTCTGCTATAATTTATTTTCTATGGAATTTTAAAAGTCAGGTTTGGAGCTCATGATTAAGTATGTCCTCCATGGAGATTGACTCTGCTGTCTGAACTACTAGGGGAAGTTTTCACCTTTCCAAGCATACCTGCAATTTTTCCATAAGCAGTTTATTTCCATTCCCTGTTCTGTACTACTTCTCTATCTCTTTGGAATTAGAGATATGAAGGTAATCCATCATATCTCTCTGACTACCCATGTTCTAAATGTGACTGTTGATCACAGATTAGCCCTTTTTCCTTACTGATTGTCAGGTAGTGACAGGATAACTTTCTCCTTACTATGCTCATGCTTAATTCTAGCTAGTGAAAAATAGAGAACTTTTTAAAAATGGCCACATTCCATCTTCAATCCATTGAGCCAGGTCCTTTATTCTTTTATTAGGAAATCTCAGTGTCCAAAATAGACACGGATAGAACTGATATGTCATTGTGTTAATTCTCCATAACCCATGTGACTCCTCAGTAGCAGAGAATTTTCTCCTTGGTTTCTTTGTATCTCCTAGTAAATCTTGAAGGAAACCTTTGCTCCACTTCTGATAATGAGTGTGGGGTGGTATCTTCTCATACCTCCTCTTTGAGACCAAGCTTGCTCTTTAAACTTTTACAGTATTGAATCTCAGTAGTTCTGTTTTATTGATTCTTCTTTTTTTTAAATATTATTTCACTTCCCAGTGATTTCCCCCAACCTAATCCAACCTTTTCTTGTAACAATAAAGTTGCATTCAAGCAAAACAGATGTTAGCCTTCTGCCCCATTCTATAACATAGTCCATCATCTCCCTACTGGCAGATAGAAAGCATGCCTTAGGTGTCTTCTGAAATCAATATGAATCCTTGCACTCATCAGAGGCCTAAAGTCTGTTAGTGATGGGTTTAAAATTTCAACAGAAAAATTGTGAAGTATTTTTTTTCACAGGGGAGTGCTCCAATATAAGTCTCTTATTGTCTTGATCTTGTTTTTAAAGATTTTTTTTCATGTGGTATCCACCTGAATGGTAGATAGACTTATAAGTGTGCAGGAGACTAATGATTTCCACTAATGAGACTCTTGAAGAAGCAGTTTTATTTGGTCAGCAATAGTAGGATAGAAATACTAATTTGTAGTTTCCTTAAACTTGAAGTTGAATGCCATTACACTAACTATAGTGTCACAATGGTATTCAAATGTGGGCCCAGTCAGTCTTGTTGAATGTGTTAAGATATCCTATCTTTAAATTATTTTGCTTACCAGTAATGTTCCTGACACCCTGCAGGTCCCTCACCACCCTTGGTCTGGTTATCTCAGCTCTTGCAGATCAGGGTGCTGGAAGAAACAAGAACAAATTTGTTCCATATCGGGACTCTGTCCTCACCTGGCTCTTAAAAGTAAGTGATTTTTTTTTCCTTTCATGGTTTTAATGGAAAAGAGAAAGCAAAAGAATAAAGTATAGAATTTTCCATTGTCTAGATTCACAATCGGAACCTTTCCTGTGTGCAAGGTAAACCTCTGGATGAAGTGTCTGCAACCTTCCTTGATTTTTTTCTATTTGGAAGGCAGTGAGAGGGCACAGTGGATAGAGCACTGTGCCTGAAGTCAAGAAAATCTGAGTTCAAATCCAGTCTTAGATACTTAATAATGACTCTAGCAAGTTACTTTATCTCTGTCTGCCTCAGTTTTCTTAACTGTAGAATGAGCATCATAACAGCATCTTCCTCGCAAAGTGCTTAGCACAACACCTGGTGTGTGGTAGTATTTAATAATTCTTATTCCTTTCTCTTCCCTTTTTTCAGTGGAAGCCAGCATCAGTTGCAGCTTTCTTTCTTGAACCTCACATGGTACTTTTTTACATACCCCCTCTAATGTGTCTATTGTATGATACTGCATTTTGTAATTACCTATAGGTCTGCTAAGCCCAATTAGGGCAGCAAAAAAACCAAAACATAACTTTGCAGTTCCCTCAGTGCCTAGCAATTATATAGGCTTTACCTACAGGAGATGATTAATGTTTGTGGAATTTGTTGAGTTGAATTTTACTACACTTTTCTACCTGTAGGTGTGTTGCAAGTAGTAGCTAACACAATTCCAAAGGAAGAGAGAATCTAAATTAATTTTCTTCATGCTAAAATGGCTTTCCATGCAGAAATCTTATTCTAATCTGCATTAGTTATGAAAATTTAATCACTGATAGACTTGTTTTGTGTTTTCAGGGATATATACATTCTTATGTATGTGTAATGTATCAAATAGCTTTTTTAGGCCATTTTTCATTCTTTCTCTTCCCTCCCCCCCCCCCCCTCCTTTGTTAGGAGACAATACAGAATAGTTGAAAACATTCCATATTCATTTAATCAGGAGACCTGAGCTCTACCCCATTAGTTCCCATTACTCTTAAGTAGCACTGTGACCTTGGATGCGAGTCACCCTTTTGCTATTAGTGTTTTTTCTCATCTGTCAAACCTTAAGCTCTAAAAATCTTAACATTGTAAAAGTTCATTTCTTTTCATGTTTAACTTCCTTTGAGTTTGCTACATCTGAAGCAGAATTTGTCTAATTCCACAAATAGTAAATGAAGGACTTTCTTTTTTCTTTGAAAAAGTGCCAATTCTTTTGTTGTTATTTCCTTTTTCCGAGTGACTTCAGCTATTTTCAGTGTAGGCAGAATATTTTGTTGCTTTAAAAGTCACAAAGGACTTTTAAAATATCAAGTATTTGTTGTTGGCCAGGTTTCCTTTTCTCAGCATAAACTGAAGCACAATATGTTTTTCACTGTGGCAGTTATTGTTGTAAATCTTTTTTTAGCCAGTAGCTTTGGTGGCTCATGTGGGCTAACAGTATGTGGTTGTTGAAGGGCAGCACTTACCCCAGTGTTGCTAGTGCCTAGATTGGCAAATCAAGTTAGGATCTTTATAAGCAACTCTTGAATCTCCTTACTGTGTGTGGGACTCTCCTTAAAATTATTCAGATGTTACCAAATGCAAGTGTGTCAGAAATGTTAGCTTGGCTTCTATAAATGAAACAGTCATCAAACTTGGGTACAGAGAGCTTCTCAGAAAGCCATGATCCCTCCTAGCACAAAATAGCCCGCTTTACCACTATTTCATTGCTTCTGGTGTATTTTCTTTTAGAATAGAATGCCTTTATTTGTGTTTCTATAGCAAACTGAATTGTTGGTAGTGGATGTGTAAATAGATTTTGGAGTATGAGCTATTAAATCTCCATGGGAGCAGAAAGGAGCAGGAATCAGCTAGTCTAACCCCCTTGTTTTACCAGTGAAGAGTTACTGATGTCAGAAGAATTTTCAGGAATTCCCCCAGGCCAAAGATTTTATTTTGTGGCCACACCAGAATTAGCTGAGCTCCTTGGACCTAAGAATCAGCCCCTACTATAGAGGAGCATCTTCTAGGAATGGGAGCAAGCACAGCTGCAGAGAGGTGTGAGGGATAGCAGTTTGAGTTCTGGGCACAGCCGGGTGGTCCTGGCTGGCCAGAGTGCAGTGTGCAGTCTAAAGCCTAATGAGAGGTAGGCTTGGAAAGAAAGCTTAGCCCTAATTATATAACTGTTTGGTACTAGGCTAAGGAGGTTAGGAGTCTTGGAGGTGGGCATGGTGGTTGTAGCAGCAGTAGCAGTGGTGGTGGTAGTAAGTAGTAGTAGTAATAGTAGTTACTGAGCTTTAATTTTGCAAAGTACTTTAAATCATTCAGGTCCCTTCTGAGCCTGGCCGAATAGGTTAATCTCATTTTGTAGACATCCAGTCTGAGGCCTGGCCCATTCTTTTTTTTCTTTTTTTTTTTTTTTGCTTTTTTGCTTTTTTGCTGAGGCAATTGGGGTTAAGTGACTTGCCCAGGGTCACACAGCTGTTACGTGTCTGAGTTCAAATTTGAACTCAGGTCCTCCTGACTTTAGGGCTGGTGCTCTATCCACTGCGCCACCTTGCTGCCCTCGCCTGGCCCATTCTTACAGAGCTCAGGAGACAGGCCGGTCCTGTGTGTCCCTGCTCCAAGTCTAACATTCTTCCTTCTCCACCATGCAGGTGAGTGACACAGGCAGACCTAAGATTATTTGCCTTCTCACTTAAGTGAGTCCCTCTTGGTTGTAATGACTAGTTAGTTCTTCAGGATTAGCTGGAAAAACAGAGAGCCATGGGGGTTTAGGACTGGTGGGAGTCTAGTCTTGAAGTGGTCTAGACCAAACTTGCCTTTGATCTGATGGGGGAGCTGTGCCTGAGAGGTCACTAGGCCTTGATACACAGTCCTTTTGGATGTTAGAACCGTGTCATCTTTCTCCACATATTCTGTCCTATATCAATGTCCAGGTAGTTAGCTTATTTAATTTAGCATTTATTAAGTGCTTTCTATGTATAAGGGAGGGCTGTAAAGACAAAAAGCCAAGCTCTATTTGTTGGTACTCTCATGGAGGCCAAGGAACAGTAGCTAGGAAAGGTTTAGGTAGGGTATGGCTCCTGAGGTAGAGATTTAAAGGAAGCTAGGGAAGAGTGTGTTCTGATCACAAGGGTCATGAGAGACAGTCTTTGGCAAGATGAGGAGATGAGATGTTGAATTCAGGGAACAGTTAGACCAGTTTGTTTGGAACAGAAAGTGTGTGAAAGAGCATCATATGTAATGACTGTAAAGGTAAATTAGATCCAGATTATGGAGGATTTTAAATGTCACACTGAGCAGTTTCTTTTTTATTCTAATGACAAGGAACTAAATTAAATTTTTGAAGAGATTCATGTGAGGGTTGTGTCTGAGTGATTGTTTTTCTTTTCTTTTCTTTCTTTCTTTTTCTTTCTTTCCTTCTTCTCTTTTGCTGAGGCAATTGGGGTTAAGTGACTTGCCCAGAGTCACACAGCTAGGAAGTGTTAAATGCCTGAGATCACATTTGAACTCGGGTCCTCCTGACTTAAGGGCTGGTGCTCTATCCACTGCACCAAGTAGCTGCCCAGCTACAATATATGTTAATAAATAATGCTTTAAAGTGTGCAGAACACTTGATGTTTGTTTCCTTATTTGAGCTGTACTTGTGGACATAAGTATTATTTTCATCATTTTACTAAAGAGGAAATGTCTGTGAGGTTACTTACCCATGACTTACCCATCATCACAGTTAGGAAGCCTCAGAAGCAAGCTTGGAGAGCAAAACTTTGCTGATTCCAAGTCTGGTTTTCTTTATCCCATAGACAGCATGCCATTCTCTGGATTTGGTTTTGTGGGGGGAAAAGGAATGTAGAGCATCATGTACTTTATATCTTAAGATTTTAATGTAAGCTGAAAGATATTGGTTTCATCTTTTGGAATCTTACTAATATTCTTGCATATTTTGTTATATAATTTCAGAGATTCAAGCAAGAATTAAATAGTGACTAAAAGCTAGCAGTTCTATCTGGTTGTGCTAATCTAGCACCATAGAACCCACAAGATTAGAAAGTATCTCTTTAACAATTGTAGGAGGAGAATGGTCTTCAACCACATTGTCTCATGTGGTAGCCCAATCCTAACTGAAATTGTGATTTAGTTATTTATTACCTTCTTGGGAGACCTATAACACAAGTCTCAATTTTATAGGAAAATATCTGCTAGTGAATATGTGCTTATGTGTAATGATTTTGTTTATTGGTGATGGATAAATTAGCCTTTCTAATGACTAAATATACCAAGCAAACCAATTATATGGTGGGTTTTTTTTTTCCTTTTGTTAATTAAATGGAGAATTTCATTTGGTGTAGTACAATACTCATTGAATTATAGATCAAGTGCAGCGAGGTGGCACAGTGGATAGAGCACCAGCCCTGAAGTCAGGAGGACCTGAGTTCACATATGATCTCAGACATTTAACATTCTCTAGATGTGTGACCCTAGGCAGGGTCACTTAACCCCAGTTGCCTCAGGGGGGGGGAAACGAATTATAGATCAAGAAGCCTGGTTTTGTCCTTAACTGACTCTGTGACCTTGGATAAATCATCTCACTTCTCTAGCCTTCATTTTTCTCTTCTGAAAGGTGAAAGAATTTAAATAGTTTTTCTTTGAGATCTCTCCCAATAAAACATTCTATTACTTCATTATTTTTTTCTCCTCCAGGATAGTCTTGGGGGTAACAGCAAGACAGCCATGGTGGCCACTGTCAGCCCTGCAGCTGATAATTATGATGAGACCCTGTCAACTCTGAGGTATGCCGACAGAGCCAAAAACATCGTGAACCATGCAGTAGTTAATGAAGACCCTAATGCACGGATCATTCGGGATCTCCGAGAGGAAGTAGAAAAGCTCCGAGAACAGCTAACCAAAGCGGAGGTATGAGCACATTTCAGTAACTGGTTTATGGTGGTTTCTATGAGAATCCAATCAAGCCAGCATTTGAATTGCATTTTCTTTGTTCTTCACAAAAACATTTCCATTCAAGAACTCTGTATTTAAGTTAAACTTTGTGTATGAAGTGGAATTAGTGAATAAAAGATGGAAAATGAATTGTAATACATGACACGGCAGATTGTTAATTAGTCAGCAAACATTAATTATTTGTCTGCCATGTACAGGACTACCCTGTGCTCTAGAAAGAAAAAGACAGAAACGAAGCAGATCTTGCTTTCAAGAAGCTTCCATTCACAGATGTAGGGGACAGCATTGGAAAAAAGAACAAAGGGAAATGAATAATTTGGGGGATTAGGATGAAGGCAATAGGCAATACAGTTTAATCAACATTTATTAAGTGTCTGCGGTGGGTTAGGCATTGTAGATACCAACCAAAACAAAACTGTCTCCTTGCTCACCCAGAGATTAGTTTAGGATATACCATATGCACAATTAAGTAGCAAATACAGAATAGATACAAAATCTTTTTGGGAGGAAGAAATTTCTGATGCGTGGTAGGACTGGGTTAGGAAAGGCTTTGTTCAGTAGCAGTATTTGAACTGGGCTTTGTTGGAGGCTAGGATTCTATGAGAAAGTTGAGGAAGTGATATATTTCCATTGTTGAGAGAACACCAGTACAAAGGTAGGTAAAAATTGATTTTTTTTTTTAAAGTAGGGAAGGGCATGTGACATGGGTGGATATGTTTTAGGTCCAAATGGAGGAAGGTCAGAGAAAAAAGAAATTAGAGGCTTGAGATGCTCAAATGTAGAGGCATCCCCATCTCAAATATTCAAATGAACTATTTGTGCCTGACCCATGGTAAAGCCTTCAGAGTTCGTGCTGATCAGCCATAGTCAGACAGTATATACTGACCCTTCTTTGAGTATGAAGGATAACAATGAATGAGGTGAGAGTTGGTGAGGATCTGAACTAATCCAGCAACTTTGTAAGTGGAGAGAAGGGTAGGATGTCCTCCTGCCTAAAATGCTCTTCCTTCTCATCTTGACTCTTTCTTCAAACTCAGTTCAAACACCTTCAAATACCTCGAACATCTTCTGCAAGAGGCCTTTTCTCTGAATTAATCTACCATTTATGTATTACATGTAGCTTGCATGGACAATTTTTTGCATATTTTCTCCTGTTGGCTCCTTAAGAGCAGGAAGGCTTTCACTTTTTTTTTTTTTGATCACAGAATTTATCAACACATAATAAATTTCTAATGAGTGCCTGTTGACTGACAACAATGTGAAAAGTTTTGGAGGAAGGTTGGCAAGTCTTGGCATTTGATTTGATATTGCAAATTAGGATGACTAAGGTTTTACACCAAGGTGACGGGGAGGCAGATGGGTGCCATTAGTTTGAACAAAAGTTTAGATTACACAACATTTTGGAGGAAATATGAGTTCTGTTATAGGCATGTTGAGTTTAAAATGCTTTTGAGACATCTAGGTGGAGCTGTCTGTCACGCAGACAGCAAAACACGGTAGGACTTCAGAAGAAAGATTAGAGTTAGCAGTGTAGATTTGAAAGTAATGAATATACAGATGATAATGAATCCATGAGAACAGAAGACATAGTAAGGGATAGGCTAGAGAGAGAGAAGTCCCAGGACAAAGCCTTGGCTTTGCACCACATTTTGTGGTGGGAGAATAATGGTGAGGATGCAATACAACATGCTGAGAATAAGTCACCAGGCAGGAGGGAGAACTAAGAGAAGAAAGCTCCCAAAACAATATCCAGTCTCCAGAGTAAAAACTTTAGAGAAGTCTGGAATGGTAAGAACTGAGGGAAATGCCATTTGGATTTATCTGTTAAGTATGGTTGGTAATCTTGGGGAGAGCAATTTTGGGCCAGTTTTGGGGATTGCAAGTAAAATTGTAAGTAGTTCAGAAATAAATGAGATATAAGGAATTGGAAGCAATGAATGTAGATAGCCTTTTTTTAGGACCTCGCTGTGAATGATAAAAATATTAGCAATAGCAGTGACAGCATATGGCATTTTAAGATTTGCTAGTACTTTACAAACATTCTCTTAACTTAATCCTCACAATATCTCTGGGATATAGGTGCCATTAGAGCATCTTCATCCCCATTTTATAGATGAGGAAGCCGAGACAGACAGACATTAAGTGAAGTGTCTGAAGCAAGACTGGAACCCATATTTTCTGATTCCAAGTCCAGTGTTGTCTCTTGCAACACCTTAGAATGCAGCTTGAGGTGATGTCAGGGTTCACTGAAAATTTTTAATTCTTATTAGATTAATGATTAAGTACTTACTCTTTGCTAAGCTCCATAATGGGGAGTGAGAATACAAGCGAGACAATCCTTCCTTCTAAGAGTTTAATATATGGGGGGGGGGGGAAAGAATCATACTTCTCATAGATTTCCCCTTCCTAGTTTACTGTCTAACCTTCTTAGCACTTAGTAATGTATATTCCTTTCATCATGGGCTAAATTTTTTCATGTGTTTAACTTCTTCTCTTCCTCCCTCCAACCACGCCAAAGAGCTATAAGTCCTTATGGAAAGGCAGTATGTCTCTTAATCTTCTGTACCCTCCCTGTGCTTTGCATAATACTGAACAGGTATATAAATGTGGATAGGTACTTTGTATATCCTAAAGGATCAGTTATTTGATTTAATGTCAGTAAAGTCTACCTCAGCCAGCCTATTTCCACCTGTCATTTATCACAAGGATTTATAGTAGACCTGGGAAAGCACAGATAATATGTGTTTGGGATGTAGTAGATTTCCAGTCTTCTGTAGTATTCTAACAGTTTAACCCAGTGCTATTAAACTTAAATATTACAAAGACGTACAAAAGGATCTCGGTGGGTTATATATTGACTTAAGTCATATTGACATTATCTGTGTTTTATTATATTTTTATTTATTTTGTTAAATATTTCCCAGTTACCTCATAGTCTGGTTTGGGATGCTTGTGACCCATGTTTGACACTTCTCATCTGGCCAGTATAGAGGATCGGAGAAAGATGACCATCTAGTTGTTAAATAATAACAACAATCATGACTAGCACATAGCCGCCTAAGTTTTATAAAACATTTTATATAAATGATCTCATATGAGCTTTAAAATAAATCGAGTATTGTTGTTTCCTCATTTTATAGATGAGGGAACTAAATAAAACTCAGAGAAATGATAGGTCTTTTGTCTCCAAATCTGGAGATCTAGTCACTGTGCTACCTCTTATCATACTTCCCTTTCCTTAATATTTCTTCATACTGGACTAATGCTGACCAGGCTTAGTGACATTATGTAATTAATTTGTCTTCAAATTTAGTGAACAAATGACTAATTCTTTCAATTAAGGCATCATTTTAAAAAGAGAGAAAGAGAACATGTGTATTAGAGAGTGATCTGGTCCGGAAGTCATATCTCTGCTCTCTCTCTTTCTCCTAATTAAAAAAGTGGGGGAGGGGAGACATTGAAACTAGTTTTCAGTTTATTCTGCCCTCCTATGTGATTGTAAAACCTGAGAGAGCAGCAGGAGGTAGATTTGGGATTGAATTCCAAGCCCCCATGGTAGAGCCCCATACTGATTAGGTTGGAGACTCAACTACCCTTCCTGTACCTTGACCTCACCAGGCCTTGGTCCTATAACATCATGACTTGACCTGACTCCCACTAAACCAGTGATGGGAACCCCTATGGTCCAGAGTTAGGGCATAAACATAATATAATTATCTCTCAGGGTTTTTTTGAGGATCAAATAAGAAAATGATGCAAAGTCCAAATGTAAACCATGAAGCAACATTGTTATTAATGATAATATAGTAAGTTATCATTAATTTTAAATGAATAGCCTTTTGGAAGAACACACTAAACTAAATTAAAAATTAAAAACACACTAAAAAATGTTTATTCACTTAAGTTAATATAGGCCGTCAGTCCATATTTTGCAAAGTAACTCTTTAAATGTAATTAACTGTTTAATTTACACAGTGGTAAAGAAAAAAATAAACTGCCTGATCTAATTAGTTATTGCCATATAGTTCTTTGAATATGATTTGGAAAAGTCCTTAGAACCCTGATCTAACCCTATTTTAAAAAATTTTTAAATTAGTTTTTAAATTAATATGTATTAATTTTCTTTCTTTCTTTGATGGAAAAAAAAAGAAATACAAAATCATTGTTACAAGTATTCATAGTTAAATTAAAGAAATTCCCACATTTTCCATCTCCCCCTCACCCCAAATATGTTTTTATGTACATTTTGAATTTGTCACCTCTATTAGGAGGTTGGTGAAATGTTGATCACCTGTACTCTAGAATTATGGTTGTGCATTGATTTGATCAGTCTTCCAGAGTTACTCTGTCTTTATAATGCTTTAACTCCATCATTTTACAAACTCACTCTTAAAAATGAGCAAATTAAGGCTCCAAGAATTTATATAATTTTCCCATGGCCATACAGTTAATTTGAAGCAAAACCCAGATTGAACCTTGGGGTTAACTGTTTTGAAATCCACTATACTTTCCCCTGTGGCACAACTTCATATGCCTTAGCTAATTTGTCTTGGATTCATGGCACAGACAGTACAATAGAGATTCTGTATATCAGTGACAGTGCATTGTGTGTTTTTGCCTAGGTCAAAGACCTCACTGTGCTATCAAACTGAGATGAGGCAGATTGTTACTTTTGTCCCCTTAGGTTTAGCATCTCCTTTTTTAAGGCATCTTAGATTTGAAGATTAAAATATTATCTTTTTTGTAGGCCATGAAATCCCCGGAGCTAAAGGATCGGCTAGAAGAATCGGAGAAACTGATTCAAGAAATGACTGTAACCTGGGAAGAGAAATTAAGAAAAACAGAGGAGATTGCCCAGGTTAGTATTTCTTCATGTAAGGGGAAATGGAACTTATTACTTTAAAAATATTCTTCAAAACTCTTTCAAAATACTCCATAGCTCCTCCTGAATGTTTCTAATGGGATTGAAATGAAATTTCTTTTACTGTTGTCCTTCCTTTTGCTAATGATTTTATGTGTGACTAGTTCTGTGCCAGTAAGTCAAGGGCTGTTTGTTGTTTTTCAAAAATTACTTTCCTAGGAGAAGCCTGAGGCAAAATGGCAGTACTGTTCACATTTCAAAAGATGTATTTTTCCACTGTCTCATCAGTGTAATTGCAATGGAGGGGAACTTACAAGTTTTCAAACTGATTAACTTATAGCTTCTGGTTCTCATTCCTTAAACTTCAGTGAAATATGCTGCCTATTGGTGAACATTTTTATCATTTTCCTAGGCAGATTTGTAAGGAGCTGAAATAAGACTTGCCCAAGCTACAAAATGTTTAATGGTACAGCTTAGACTATCATTTTTATTGCCTGTCAACTCCTATAATAAGGTTATCATTTCTCCAAATTTGCATAAGCTTTTCAAAAATGCATTTATAACATTAGCTAATTTGGGTTGCATCATTATAAATGTGCCAAAATGAACAGAATAGAGCCATGAAAAATTGTTAAGTAAGTGAAATTTTTATCTTCGGTTTTCCTTCTGCTTTACATAGTTCTGGTGTGTCTGATCACAGGGGCTTGTCATACCTAGTCAAGAACCCTTGCTGCATTCTATCTGCCTACACTCAAGGCTGTTGCTCCCTCCCTTTCCCCCTCTTTATTGAAATATCTGTTTTATCTGCTCAGGATATATACACATTTTCCACTATGTCCCACGGAAACAATTTGTTTCATTTTATAAAACTTATCACATTCTATTTTTTAAGCATTCCTGTACATATTTCATTCGATTGTAAGCTTTTTAAGAACTGAATTTTAGTTCTTTCTTACTCTTATTTTTTTATTGTCACAGTGGGATATATTATACATACGGTTTCTCTTTCTCTCTTCTCCCCCCCTCCCCCCAATCAATATCTCTAGAATGAGTGGATGAATGTTAAATATTGATTTGGCTAAATTTATTGAGCAAATTGTGTCAAAGCCAGTATTCCAGTGGATGGTCCTCCTAGTTCCTTCTTTTTTGTCCCTCTTATACCATCCTGTCTCTTCATTCAGTATAATGTTATATGATCATAGTAAAGAGTCTAAAACAATGTAAATCTGGTTTGTTTTAAAATCTATAGGAAATAATTGTGGTGAGTTATATTGTTTCATTTCCTACCAAATGACTTTAAATTAATATTGAATAGAAGCCAACAAATTGTAGCATTTTCAAGAGGTATAAGTTGCTTTTCAGTAAAAAATAGTATTCTGCTAATAAGATTTTGTCACATATTTCCTGACAGCAGGAAATATTTTCTTTAGATAAAAGACATTTATGTAGGGCTTTTAGGTTCATATAGGCACATATTTCTTAATGAGAACAGAATTGAAACAAGAAGTTATTTGGTGAATAGCACATTAATCTTGAAATTTAATCAACTTTGGTTAATTTTTGGAATATATTAATTGAATCCCCATTGTGTGCTGGGTATTATCCAAGCCATGTAAAATACCAGAAAGATTTAGTGGCATATTGACTTAGAAAACCACGTTAACATTATCTATGTTGCATTGTATTTTTATTTGTTTTTGTTAAACATTTCTGATTACATTTTAATCAGGTTTGAGCCACAAGTTTGACACCTCTCATGTCAAATATGCAGCAAGTCATGTCTCTGTCTTTGATGACTATAGTTTCACTGAGCTAAAAAATTATGAAGAACAATTATGTCAGTTGTATACTAAATATTGAAGGATTTCAAAAGATAGCATGATAATAGCTGTGAAGGCAGAGTTCATAGAGAAGATAGGACTTGCCCTGAATCGTGAAGGATAAATAGGATTTGGGTAGGTAGAGGAGGGAATGTCCAAAATCATGTGCAGAAATAGTGACTAAAACAACTTTGCAGGAGTAGAGGATTCAGAAGAACATAATGGTAGAATATTGGATTAGAACTAAATGATGGCAAACCTCATGATAATTTGGATTGGATCCTGAAGGATAGCTATATAAACTTTTTCTTACGCTTTTTGTAAATGGCATAATTTCAGTAAGCATGCTGTAGAGAATATTAACCAGGGTCCTTTTATATATTTGTTTTATGTTAATGGTGAAATGAAATGGATCATGATAAAGCACTTGTAAAGAAAGAATATTTCTCTTTTTTTTTAACTTCCTGGAAATATGTTGAGATATACTTTTATTTTATCATGTGAAATTTACTTTTGAGTTTTTAAAAACAACTATCTGATGCTTTATTTATACTTTAAAAATTATAAGGCACTGAATTCATGCCAATAATTTTTTCTATTCTGTGAAAACGAAACTGTTGTTTCCCCTCCCTCTCTTTTTGTGTCGTATTTTTCTCAATGATAACTAAATACTTCTTTTGAGATGCTCCAAGTAGGGCTAGAATTTTCCTGCAAAGGCAATCTGGATGTATTTTGTAAGTAGAGTTGTGTTAGAATAAGCAACAGAGCATGTATAATGCCTTGTTCTTTCTTATTTGTCATTTTTCTTCTCAAATGAGTATCAAAAGATCATTAGTATAACACATCAGCTAGAGTAATTCATTTTTAGAATCAAAGAATGTTATTGATACAACTAGCATGCCAGTCAATCCTGCCAACTTTTTTTTTGGGGGGGGGAAGCATTTGGGGTTAAATGACTTGACCAAAGTCACTCAGCTAGTAAGTGGCAGAGGTTGGATTTGATTTTGGGTACTTTGAACTCTAGGGTCCACGTTCTATACATTGTACCTCCTAGCTGCTCAACCTGTAATTTTTTTTTTTTTTTGCTGAGGCAATTGGGGTTAAGTGACTTGCCCAGGGTCACACAGCTGTTACGTGTCTGAGACCAGATTTGAACTCAGGTCCTCCTGACTTCAGGGCTGGTGCTCTATCCACTGCGCCACCTAGCTGCCCCTCAACCTGTAATTTAAAAATAAAGAAAAAATAAACTTTTTTCTTTTATTTGGATTATCAGCTTAATTTTTTTAAAGAGAAACACTTGTTTAAAGAGGGATGAGAGGAGTCTACTGTTTGGCATACTAGAGAGTGAATAACTGGTTAGGGTTCCTCTTTCACATTAATAAAAACTATAGGATTAGGATACTCTAAATTTTTCTTCCTAGTAGTTCAGGTTTGGCAGTTTCCATTGTAGAATTAACTCTTCTCACATTTCAGTGGCCATCTGATTGCCAATATCTAGTTAGATACCAAAGTTTAGCAACCTTCAATAACCTGTTACTTAGTAGGAAAGCTATATGGAGTTGCTGCAGGCACACAAAAGTTGCGTGTCTTACACAAGCATATAGACCAGTTAGTAAAGAGTCATCAAGCATTTCTTTATCCTGACTTTGGGCCACATACCGAACTAAATACTGGAGATACAAAGAAAGGCAAAAGACTGGCACCACTGTCAAGGAGCTTGCATTTTAACAAAAGAAACAAAAAGCATGCAGACAGCTATGTGCATACAAGATGCAGACAGGGTAAATTAGAGGCACTTCCAAGAGGGAAAGCATTGACAGGGAGAGGGATCTGAGAAGGGCCTCTTGCTGAAAGTAATTTGAGCTGATTCTTGAAGAAATTTTGTGAAAAAGTCTTTCTCAAGATTAGCCATGAGAAAGAGTAGATATCCTGGCTGTTGCTCCATTGGAGCAGCTATGTGGCACAATGGATAGAGCACTAGGCTTAGAATCAGAATACTCATCTTCAAGGGTTCAAATCTGTCCTCAGCCACTTATTAACTATGGACCCCAAGAAAATCACTTAATCCTCTTTACTTCCATTTCCTCATCTGTAAAATAAGCTGGAGAAGGAATGAGAAACTATCATAGTATCTTTGCTAAGAAAACCTCAAATAATTAGGCACAAGTGAAAAAATAACCGAAGAACAACATTGGAGCTTTTGGATAATGGTTATTTAATGGCAGCTGATGCTCAAACAGAACCAAATATGTAGGTTGACAATTGGAGGTCTGTTGATGTGTTGTGGAGAGTAGTACTGATGATAAAAGCCCATCATTTTCATGTAGCCACTCACTGAGGTCTAGCCCTGTCTTTGCTCCACATAATTACTTTTGCTAAGGATAATGGTTTTACATGTATTATTTTATTTATTCCCTTCTACAATCAAGTACTGCAGATATTGGTATTCCCAGTAATAGATTTGTGACATAGAGCATGCATATATATTTCTTCTCTCACACTTACACATGCATAGAAATAATCTCATTAAAAATATATTCACATAAGACATATGCTGTAGCATACAAATTCCATCATATACATGAATGTAATTTTTTATGTTAGGAAATGGTACCTGTGATGAAACTCATTCATTCACATTATAAGTCAGAGTAATGGTAACAAGTACTGGTAAATATATGGCATCAAAAGAGAGCCCAGTGTAGTGTATGAGTTAGTGTTTATAATGTGCTTTAAAAATATAAGTGTATATGTAAATTATTCATATGTTCAGTTCAGTGATGTCTTCTAAATTTTTTATGTTCTCAATAGCTTAAAATCTGTAGCATTAATATTTCTTGAAAATTCCTTGCAGGAACGACAGAAACAGCTGGAGAGTCTTGGAATATCTCTTCAGTCTTCAGGAATCAAAGTTGGTGATAATAAATGTTTTCTTGTCAACCTGAATGCTGATCCTGCGCTCAATGAACTCCTGGTTTACTATTTAAAGGTAAAATAACATACTTTTCGGTTTATTTATTGCAGTTAGATAAGAGTCAAAACACAGCTTCCTTGAGAAATTAAAATTCATTCAAAGTTTTTACATGTCACTTTACTCATGTTGAAAATAAAGACATTGAACAAGATCTTGAGTTCTGTTCTTAAGATTTTATTCTTTTATTTTAAATATTTTCATAACGGTATTTCAATATAATTAGTTTCCTTTGTAATCTCATGTATTTTATTTTATGTATTAAGAAACATTATTCTGAGGAGCAACTAGATGCCACAATGGATAGAGCACTGGCCTTGGAATCAGAAGGACCTAAGTTCAAATTCGGCCTCAGACATTTAACACTATGTTACCCTGTGCAAGTCACTTAACCCCAATTACTTACCCTTCCTTCTCCCTCCCCCCAAAAAAGGCAAAAAAAAAAAAAGAAATAATTGGGGAAAATAACATTCTGAGAATGGATCCATAGGCTTTTGTCAGACTGCTATGACACACAGATTAAGAACTCAAACTATATGGTCTTTAATATCCTTTTCTGCTCTAAATCTTAGATCATAGATCCCAAATTAGATAGTATATAGAACACAACATAATTTTTGCATTTAGTTTCTTTCTTTGCTTTTAAGTTGTGGGAGCAATATTTTTTTAATCAGTGGTAAGTCAGATAATTGTTATTTCAAAAAAGTTCTTATTACCTTTTTCCAAGCTTGAGTGCTCAGAGAATGCTGTGAAAATCTTTTAAATGGTTTTCTCACTCAGTACACTTTAGAGAGAAATCAAGTGTTCAATTTTGATTAAAATTTGCCATTATCTTGTCACTGATGGATTAAATTAGTCATTGGAGTAATTTCAAAACACTTTATAGTTATATGAAGTAACTTTTTTTGTTACAGTGGTAACTTTGTAATCAAAAATACAGAAAAGGTAAGGGAGGGGAAAGAACATAAGGAAATTTGATATACAAATTATATTTTCTTTGACCTGTAGAAAACAAGAAGGAAAGAGGAAGATTGAAAGAAGGAAAAAAGGAAGGAATTTGAGTGGTGAACTCACAGATAGGAAAACTACAAAATCAAGGGTTTAATTAATGGTGAAAATAAAAAGTCATAAGTTGGATCCATAACAGAATCCTCTGCATGAATTAGTAAAATTCCTGAAAGTTCCTGAATCTGCAGAACTGAGGACCAAGCATTGTACTTGTGGTCATCATTTTAGGGTTGAATGATACTAATGTTTTTTGCCTTACGAGTTTTAGAAGATTATGGATACTAGAAATGGTGATTATGTTGTTTCATTAGGGGTGTTATTTTATAAATCTAAGATGATTTATAGGAGCCTTATGTAAAAAGAATAGCAAATTATATCTCAGAAAAGCATTTACAATGAATGATAAACTTTAGACATCTTAGTCATAGTTTACCACAGTTTCTTTGATATTTTATTTTAAATTCAATATGGTGTCTGCAGGCAGTCTCCATAATTCTCTCACTGGATGCAGGAAAGTTTATTGGAATTGCTTTAGATCACTGAATTGCTGAGAAGAATTAAGTTTATTATACTTGACTGTTATGCAATCTTGTTTTTGCTGTGTATAATTTTTTCCTGGTTCTGCTAGCTTCGCTCAGTATGAGTTCATGTAAATCTTTTTAGACTTTTCTAAATTTAGCCTGTTCATCATCTCTTATAGAACAATAATATTCCTTTAATTCCTTTACTTTCATTTACTATAACTTATTCAGCCATTCTCCAACTGAGGGTCATCCACTCAATTTGCAGTTCCTTGCCACCACAAAAAGGGCTGCTACAAACATTTTTGCTTATGTGGATCCTTTTACCTCTATTAAGATCTCTTTGGCGGTTAGAGCACCAGCCCTGAAGTCAGGAGGACCTGAGTTCAAATCTGGTCTCAGACACTTCCTAGATGTGTGACCCTGGGCAAGTCACTTAACCCCAATTGCCTCAGCAAAAAAAAAAAAAAAAAAAAAAAAGATCTCTTTGGGATATAAGCCCAGCAGACACACTGCTGGATCAAAGGGCATACTTCCAAATTGCTCTCCAGAATGGTTGGATCAATTCACAACTCCACCAACAATGCATTGTGTCCCAGTTTTCCCATAACTCCTCCCTTCCCTATTATTTTTGAGAGTACCTCCATCTTTATAGCCATTTGATTTGCAATCTAGGTTTCATCTTTAACCCTTCAGTCTCTTTTAGCCCCATAAATCCAGTGAGTGTTCAAATCCTATCATTTCTCCATGTGCCTTCTTTATGAAATTAGCTCCAGTTTATCTTATATACATCTAGTTTGAACATAGTTATTTTCAGTTTTCCTACTTTTGTGAACTCCTTGGGAGCAGTAACTTTTGTTTTGCCTCTTTTTTTGGGTGTCCTTAGCACACAGGATAGTGCTTTGCATAGATTAGGTGCTTAATAAATGGTTATTGACTGATTGACTTCCTATGTCTCTTTGGTTAAGTTCCTTAATCTCTTTGAACTGATGTTTCCTCATTTTAAAAATGGGATGGTTTGACTAGATGACTTTTAACAAACCTTTCCTTCTCTAAATCTCTGATTCTCTGATTATGATATTGGTTATGTCATGTCTTCCATGTAATTAATGATAAATTGTGCACTTCTATCATCACAATCAAAACTCTCTAACAAGCATTATTCTTGTGTCTCTGCTTTTGTGTTCTAACATTGTTCTACTCCTTTCAAAGATAATATGACTGAAATTTAGTTTACGATTGAATTCAGGTGCTTTTAAAGGCTTTTTGTTGGGATATAAGTCACAATCTTTTATTTCTCAGAAGCATGTGTTATTTTTTTCCCTGATGTCACATAATGCAAATAAGACCACAAAATAAGAAAAAACCCTGATTCATTTCTGCTCTAAATACATTTAAAAGAATTAAACAAAGGCACTGTTTATAGACTTTTGGAGAAGAATCAAAATATTTTCAGTCATCTTGTGTGTAGGTGTTTGGATTCTGTTTCAGTCTGTGAGTCCAGCCCAGTTTTGGCAGCATTTGTGGTAGAGTTGCTTTCTTGGATTTTAAGTTAAACTCATGGAAAGATATTTTCATGACATAGCAAGTTGACAAAGAAGACCTCAGTCCAAGAAATTTTTAGTTTGATAAAGTATTGTATTGCAAGATTTTTTTCATTTCATCACTTTCCTTTAGATTCTGTCTTTCAGCCAGACTCCCTTTGGACAAGGGACCTCTGATCTCTAAGTCTCATTTTTCTCATCTATAAAATAAAAGGGAAGATCATGTGATTGTCTCTTCTGATGTCTCTTCCAAGCTTTGACATCTCCCTGTTCTATAATTTTTATATAGCCAAACCAGACTTCATGTACTCATCCAGTTCTGCTCGGACAGACTCACCACAGAGTGGGAGGCACTATCAGGTTGCCTTCCATCTCATTCCGTGCTCTGAAGACAGTTCTGAAGCTATATATTACCTATCAGCAGGCAAGAGGCAGTCATTCCTCTCCAATAGCTGTTTTGAATCACTAGAGATTCTCAGACTTGCCTAAGAAGAGCCAAGAAATCTCAGCACAGTCTTTATAACCAAGTAGTTATTGAGAAGTCAGTGTTGGAGGTGTGACTGCCAGGAGAAACTGCCCTTGCTTTGGCACCGAGGGCCACCTTCTTGCTTTGGAGCTTGACCAGGGTAGCTCCATGGGGCCAGAACTGGTGTGCCTGTGAGATGATGGCCCTCTAACTGAGGCAGCATCCGCTCTGGCAGCTCCTTCTCTCTGCAGCACGCCTCTCTCTGAGGCACACTCTTGGATCTGACCATTACCTGCTGGAGTGAAGTGATCCCACAAAACGGAGACCTGGGAAGGAACTGAAAGTGGAAGGAGGGGGTGGGCTGGCTGGTGGTGAGCTCCAGGATGAGAAAGTCCAAGGGGTTAAAGGAAGTTGTAAGGCAAGAAGGCAACCGAGTCAAGTTGGCAAAGTTTGCTGAAGTGTGAAGCTCAGGAGAAACTCACCAATGGAAGAAGAGCGCTGACAGGGTGGAGGGATGTTCCAGGGTGACAACTGATATAACTAATACATTTTGGATAAAATTCCTAGATAATTATGTCAAAAAAGTTCCTTTAGTCTAAGAGTTCTTAACTAAGAGCCTGTGAACTTTTAAAAAATATATTTTGATAATTTTATTTCATTATAATTGGTTTCCATTGTAATCATATATATTTCATTTTAAACATTCAAAGACATTATCCTGAGAAACAAACTACTATGCAAATACAATAAAATACTACTAGTAATCTATTACCAATAGAATGCCTTCAGAAATGAAATATATAATGAATTTAGAGAAATGCAGAAAAAATGTTATGACCTGCCACTAAATAGGAATCAGGAAAACAATGTATGGTATAATTTTATGAATAATGTAAATGAAAACAGTAACAACAGGTATCTGGAGTGATAGTCCTAGAGAACTGGTGATAAAACATTTATCTCCTTTCATCAGAGGTGATTGATCACAGGTACAAAATGTTACACCATCTCTGTTCCTGCTGCTTTTAATTAACTATTTTTCTTCCAAGGGAAAGTACATAGGATGCTGGCATTTGTTGGTAAATAGGGGGCAGTTCAGGAAATTACTGATGTAAAAACAAAGGGATCAATTATTTTTAATAATAGCTTTTAATTTTGAAAATATATGCAAAGATAGTTTTCAACTTTCACCCTTTCAAAACCTTGTGTTCCAAATTATTTTCTCTTCCTTCTCCCCACCCCCTCCCCTAGACAGCAGCTAATGCAATATGTATTAAAACATGTGCAATTCTTCTATACATATTTCCACAATTATCATGCTACACAGGAAAACTCAGATCAAAAAGGAAGAAAAATGAGAAAGAAAACAAAAAGCAAGCCGGCAGCAAAAAAAGGGGGAAATACTGTGCTGTGGTCCACACTAGGTTCCCACAGTTTTCTCTCTGGGTATATATGGCTTTCTTCATCACTGAACAATTGGAACTGGTTTGAATCACCTCATTGTTGAAGAGAATCATGTCCATCAGAATTGATCATCATATAGTCTTGTTGTTGCCATGTATAATGATCTCCTGGTTCTGCTCATTTCACTTAGCATCAATTCATGCAAGTCTCTCCAGGCCTCTCTGAAATCATCCTGCTGGTCATTTCTTATAGAACAATAATATTCCATAACATTCATATGCCATAATTTGTTCAACCATTCTCCAATTAATGGGCATCCTTTCAGTTTCCAGTTTCTAGCCACTACAAAAAGGCTGCCACAAACATTCTTGCACATGTGGGGCCCTTTCCCTCCTTTAAGATCTTTTTGGGATATAAGCCCAATAGAAACACTTCTGGGTCAAAGGGTATGTACAGTTTGATAACTTTTTGAGCATAGTTCCAAATTGCTCTCCAGAATGGTTGGATCCGTCCACAGTCCCACCAACAATGCATCAGTGTCCCAGGTTTCCTACATCCCCTCCAACATTTGTCATTATCTTTTCCTGTCATCTTAGACAATCTGACAGGTGTGCAGTGGTACCTCAGAATTGTCTTAATATGCATTTCTCTGGAAATCAATAAAATTTGAGAGGGGCTGGGTGTGTGGGCAGAAACCTATAGAATCTCTGCTCCTGATGCAGGCTGAGGCTGGTTGCCTTCTTGAGGTCCAGTTTACAGCAGGGATAGCTGCCCCTGCCAAGTCTGGTGTCAGGACGGCGATCCTTGAAGAGAGAAGGGTTGCTTGGCTGCTGAAAGAGGGGCAAACCAGGGCTGGTGGAAGCTGTGTGGGATTCTTTTGGGGACTGGGCCTGTGACTGGCTATACAAGTTTTCAACAAGTTCTTAGAGAGATTGGATTTAAATAAAAAAATTTAAAAGTTCCCTTATTTAACATTGTCAATGCTGATAAAATAGATCATGGTTCAGAAAGATGCATGTTCAAAATACTTGTTGGTTGCTTCATTTCCTAGCATATGAGTTCACTCAAAGCTTCAGCTTAGTCAGCTGAATTAGTTACTTAAGTCAGCTGCCTCCTAGAAAAATCCTGGAGATGGGTTGAAGTGGAACTCAGGCATTCCTAGAAAGGAGACTTTTGGGTTAAGGGTTCGGGCCAGAAAGTGTTAAAGAGAGACTTGAGAAGAACACAAGCATGAATCCAGAATTTCAGCAATGAGCTATTTATTGACTTACGGTTTTGCCAAATTCCCTATAGTGCTAAGGAAACCACTGGGGGCAGGGATTAGGATTGCTCATAAATAGTTCTGAATGAATAAACAAGATTCTCTTCTGCCTTTGGCATTCTCTGAGTGCTAACTTGTTTGGTTTGATTCCTTAGATTCCAGACAAACCAGATTACTTGCTCTTCCCCATCCAACTTTGACCTTTCCGACCTCTTTTGCTTTTATATATACATAATTTCCCATTCTTAGAAGGGTTTCTTTCCACTTTTCAATCTTTAAAAAATTCTTCCTTCTTCTGGCCTTATTTTATTTTATTTTATTTTATTATTTTTTTAAAGCTTTTTATTTGCACAACATATGTATGGGTAGTTCCTCAACATTGATCCTTATAAAGCTGTTACAGATTTTCCCCCCTAGTCTCCTCCCCTCCCCTAGTTGGCAGGAAGTCCACTACATGTTAATTATATTAAAATACTTGACAAATCGAATATATGTATACATATTTCCATACTTATCTTGCTGTGCAAGAACACTCGTATCTACATGAACAAAAAATATCTGAGAAAGGAAACCCAATGCAAACAAACATCGATAGAGAGCATGAAAATGTTATGTTGTAGTCTACATTTCATATCCCTCTCTCTGGGTGTATATGGCCTTCTTCCCTGAATAATTGGAACTGGTTTCAAATATTTCATTGTTGAAGAGAGCCATGTCCATCAGAATTGATCATCATATAGTATTATTGTTGCCGAGTACATTGATCTCCTGGTTCTGCTCACTTCGCTCAGCATCAGTTCATGCAAGTCTCTCCAGCTTCTGGCTTTATTTTAGACATCAGGTTATTGATAAAGCTTTTTGTGATGCTCATTATAAGAATTTTTTCCTTGGATTGGTTATTCATCCCATTTATTGTAATTAGTACATTTTCTCTTGACCAGCAGATTGTAATTCTTTAAGACTGGTTTTATTTCCTTCCTGTATTTAACATTTGACTGAGTATATTCACATAGAAGCTATTTAAGAAATGTTTATGGTATTTGTTGAATTCAGTTGAATCTAATTAATACTTGGCTTATAGTTCTCTATATCTCTATAAGTTATATTTCTGTGTAACTGACAGCTGATAACTACCTAGCTATCTCTGTAACTTATTTCTAGCATTATGTGATTCCTTCCAAAGTGTTACATTTCACATAAGCTAGGATCCTTTCTCACTAGAAATAAGCTTTTTGTTGGTAGACTTGTGGACTGATCCAACCATTCTAGAGAGCAATTTGGTACTGTGACACCAAACCTTTTGATTCAGCACTGTCTCTACTGGGTCTGTGTGCAAAAATGTTTTTTAGCAACCTTTTTTATAGTTGCAAGGAACTGGAAATTGACTGGATGCCCATTAGTTGGAGAATAGCTGAATAAGTTATGGTATATGAATGAAATGGAATATTCTTGTTGCATAAGAAATGATGAGCAGGCTGATTTCAGAAAAACCTGGAATGACTTACATGAACTGATGCTAAGTGAAGTGAGCAGAACCAAGAGAACATTCTACATAGCAACAAGATTATGTGATAATCAACAAGGATGTACTTTCCTCTTTTCAACTATGAAGTAATTCAAGGCAATTTCAGTAGATTTGGGATGGAAATCCTATCCACATACACAGAGAGAATTATGGAGACAGAATTGTGGATCAAAGCATAGTATTTTCATCTTTTTGTTATTTCCTTGGTTTTTGCTTGTTTGTTTTTTTTACACAGCATGACAAATAAAGGAAATATGTTTAGAAGAATTGCACATGTTTAATCTGCATCAGATTGCTTGCTGCCTTGGGGAGGGGACAGTGAGGGAGAAGATATTGGAACACAAGGTTTTGTGAAATTGAATGTTGAAAATTATCTTTGCATGTGTTTGGAAAAATAAAATACTATTAAAAAAAAGAAATGGTTAAAGGTAACATGGAGATAAAAGAATCAATCAGTAAAATAAAATTAATTAGCCAATCAGTGTCAGCTACCACACCCTAAAAACAAACAACAACAACAAAAAAAGGCTAGCCCCTGCCATCAAGGAACTTAAAATTTAATGGGGGAGACAGCATGCAAACAAAAATATATACACAAGAAGTTATATACAGAATAAATAGGAAATGATTAAGAAAAAAGACACTGGAATTAAAAAGGGCTGGGGAAAAGACTCCAGGCAGACAGTCTTTTGCTGAAATCAGGGCGTGATCTGTTGAAAGCCTTTACTAAAGTGATGGCAGGATTAGAAGAGAGAAAGAATTAGATGCTAAACAACCGTAGAACTTGCTTTTAACCTAGTAGGTCCATTATGATCCCATGCCATCAGATATTCTCCAGCAGCTTATCCTTACAATCATTCCTACTCTTTCACTGATTTCCAGTCTCTGTCTCCTGGCTATTTCCTTGTTGCCTCCAGACTTGTCTCCCCCATCCTCAAAAAACCCACTACTTGATCCAGCCATCCATAATAGCAAGCACCTCATACTTCTCCTTTTTATTACCAAATCTTGGAGAAATTAGTCTGCACTTGGTGCCTCCACTTCCTTTCTTCTTCCTCTCTTCTTTTCTGCAGTCTGGCTTCCAATTGAAACCACACTTTTCAGAGTTACCAGTAATTTTTAAGTTACCAGTATAGCTCAATCCTCGTTCTTTTGGCCTCTTCCACTTCTCCCACTCCCCCACTCCAAACTCTCCCCTCTTACAATCTTAATATATTATAATCTTAGAATTATAGAGCAGAATTGTTGATCTTGATTCCCCAATGTAGTCTGAACCAGATTGATTTGTAATTGGGGAATGCTTAACAAAATAAATAAAAATACAGTAGAACATAATGTAAATGTGTGGTTTCTGAGTGAGTAAGCATCCTGTTTTTATTTGACAGCAGTGTTGTAGGGTATTGCCCCCATCCCCTCAGTGACCCAGGCTTGTAACTAGATGCCACCCTCACTTCCTCACCTCGCATATTCAGTCTATCACTACAGTCTTTTTGGTTTACGACAGCCCTTCTAGGTGCCCCCTTCTGTCCTGTGACACTGCCACAGCCTGGTGCAGGCCCTCAAAACCTCTGAGAGTAGTCTGCAGGTTGGTCTTCCCAGCCTCTGCTCTAGACTCCATTCAGCTATCAAATTGATCTTCCTGAAGTAGCCCGCCTGACCTCGTCACTCCCCCGTTCAGTAAACTCCAGGGACACCCCAAGGACAAATAAAATCCTGTTTGGCTTCTAAAGACCTTCACACTCTAGCCTCTTCCTGCCTTTCCATCTTCTTATAGTTGATTTTCTCCCCCTGACCCCAACTCCCACATAGACTGTTCAACTATTCCAGTGAGACTGGCCTATTTGCTGTTCCCTGTTTTCTGCCTTGTCACTGGCTGGCCTCCATGCCTGTAAATTTCTCCCTCTTACTTTCACTTCCTGGCTTCCCCTGGTTTCTTTCAAGTCTTAGATAAAATCTCACCTTCTTCAAGAAACCTTTCCTATATCTATTAATGCTTATGCCTTCTCCATGAGATGACCTATCTTTGCTGTACAGAGCTGTTTATGTGCTGTCTCTCCTCATTCCATTGTGAGTCCTTGAGGGCAAGAACTATTTTTGCTTTTCTTTGTATCCCCAGCACTTAGAACTGTCCTGGTACATAAATGTTTGTTGACTTGAATGTGTTCAGAAGGAGGAAAGAGAACAATAAATGCATGTTGATTGAATGATTGTAAACTGGAGAAAATGTCAAAGGAAGTGAGTTAAAATGAGTCTGGAAGGATTTAGATTGAAGGGAAGAGGGGATTATTTCAGGCAGGTAAAGCAGACTGAATAAGATTGAAGAATTAAGAAAGCTGAGAGAAGGAGAAAAAGGACAAACATTTATTAAATGCCTATTATATGACAGACATTTGTGTGTCAAGCACTTTATAAATATTACTATGTTCTGGGAACAGGGAGGAGAAAGGATGGGAAATAAAATTAATTGCATAAGGCAAGATCAGATTATGGAGGAATTCTAAAGGCATTTATTTAGATCTAGGACTGCTGCCACCTCACCTTCAGATTGGGCCATAGTATTGACTTAGAACTAGAATGGGACTTTAGAGGTCATTCAGTCTAAATGCTTCATTTTACAGAGAGAGAAATAGAAGTTGATAAAGATGAAATGACTTGCCCGAGATCATGCTGCTAGTACCCCGGCTAATACAAGCCAAATGCACCATCTGCTTGCCTGGGTAGAGCTAAACAACTTCAGTCTTCACTTCCTGCAAACTTAAATTCTCATCTCCAGGCTCACCATTTTTGGACCCTCTACCCCCCAATACTGCCATTGCCTCCTGAAAGGGCATGACTGCTCTGCCCCATTGAGTGAAGATCAGCTCTTTTTGGCAGGAACTTGCCAAAAAGTGTACTTGTATTCCTTAGCTTAAACAGGCCAGGGCCTCCCACTGTATCCAGGGGTATCTCCAGCCACTGGACCCAGCTGGCTCTGGGGGAGGGGAAGGGGGAGGAGTGAGGTAGGGGACCTTACCCAGAGCCCCTCCCTCCCTTATATCTAATTCACTCACACTCACAGGCATGACACCTCCCTGATGTCATGGGCCTCTTGGAGAATAAAGGGCAAACAGTAACAACTTGTGTCCTACTCTTTAGCCTGGTGCTTGGCGTTTTGTGAACATTTCTGTGCTTTTTTCATCTATTCATTTAATGCCTTTAGGGAAAGGAATGAGACTACTTAGTGACTAATGAAATTTTCAGATCAAGAGAGAAAAGATAATTCTAGGATTTTTGGTATGGGGCACTGGAAGAATGGTAGCAATGCTATTAGAAATAGAAAGGGGTTAATGGAGGAGATTAACTTTTCTTAGTGGGGGTAGAAGTGGGAATAATTTTATATTTGAGCATATTTCATTTAAAGTGACAGTGGAAGATTAAAGTAGAAATATCCTGTAGGAAGTTGGATATACAGAACTGTGCCTCAAGTAAGATAGTTGGATATAGAAAATTTTGGAGTTGTGCATGGAGTTATTATATGAAGTTATAGGAGTGTATATGTAAAATTTATGGAGAAAAGAGTGGAGAACTATAGTCATAACCCTGCATGAAAGCTCAGTTAGATTGTGGGAGAAAAAAGAGAAGCACACCCAAGAAAAAGACCAAGCTATCAGAAAATGGCGTCCCAGAACTTCAAAGTGACTGTCTATGTTACAGGGATAATAGGTGGACAGGAAGTAAAACCACTATTTATTTAAGACCCATATTCAGTGTTTAGCCACAAAAGATAGGAACTTCAGAGTCAAATTATTTTTGTGCTTGTCTTCCTAGAACAAAAGAGATCAAAATGGGTTTGAACCTGGGAAGGAAGCTCGTGGTAACAAAAGAATACTGGAGACCAAGAAAACACTTGTAGATTTGATGTTAGCAAAAGTGGGGTCCAATTTATTGTAGAGTTAGAAGGATTAGCTTTAGAAAAGAGAAAAATTGAACTTGGAGGAATGGAAGGATGGCAGTGAAGTGTGGAAAGGAAGATGGATGTGTGCGCATCCAGTTCATTCATCTTTCTTGCTGCTGCATTTACCATTCTAGCCTTCTACCTCATTTGAAGCACTAGGATCAAGGATAGAAGCAAAAGTATGTCTCACTGTTCTATTCTCTATCCCTGTGATCTCCCAGACCCTATTCTTCCCTGACTACCACTCCTTTGTTTGTGTTATCTGTCCTTATTGGAATAAAAAAGCTCCTTGAGGCTGAGTAAGAACTGTCATTGTTTTGTTTTTATAACCCCAGTGCTTAGCAGTAGGCTTGGCACATGCTAAGCAATTTTAAAAAATAAATTTTTATTAATGGTTTTGCTTTTTAAAGTACCCTTATTCTTCACTGTATCTCTTCCTTCTTTTCTTCTGGAAAGCCATTCTTACAATAAAGAATAAAGAAAAAGAAAAAACAGGAAGAAAGAAAAGAAAGTTCCATTAAATTAACTAATATATCCAAAAAAGTTTGATATTATATGCAGTTTCTTTTTTTTTTTTTTAATGCCCATCTCCACCTCTACAAAGAATGGAAGGGTTGAGCTATTGCCTGATAGTTCCTTTTTTTGGAGCCAAACTTGTTTATTATTTTGCAGGATCCAATTTCAACTATTTTGTTATTGCTATTCATAATAAACTCCTTAAAAATGCTTTTTTTTTTTTTTTGGATTCATTTGAAATGAGGGTGTTTGAGGGAATACACATGAGTCTGTCATTTTGGCCAAGTATGTGGTAGATTTCATGGATCCAAAAAGTTATTGTAAAGGAAATGTATGACTAAAAAAGAAACATATGACTACAAAAGGAAAGAGATCTATCATGTAGCAAAAGGTAGGTATGTGCAGACTAAGTGCTTATAGTAGGCTGAGCCTAATTCTTTCTAGCCCTTGAGTAATGTTGGTTTGATCCTGTATAATCAACTATCAACAAAATAGAGACTTAGTTATTTATATATTACTTTTTCATAGGAAAAAACTTCTACCAGGAGGTGGTATTTAAATGGATAGAGAAGGCTCCCTTGGCAAGGGAGCTTATGGTAACTTTCTCAGCCTCTAGATAACTCTTGGTCTAAAGGATTCCTTCCTCCTAGTTGGGTATCCTTTTTATATCCTTAAGTGATGTAGAAGTAGAGTTAGTACAAACAGAGGCCAGCAAGAGCCTTGAGAATATGCACCCTGGCTCTAGTTGTTAGTGATCCTATCATAGTACTTTATTGGTATATGTTATGTGTTAAAAGAGCAAGAGGGATTTCATCTGGACTTGTTGACTAGTTCCTCTATAAAAGATTTATGGGGAAAAAAGGATCATAGGATCATACAGAATAAGAAGGCTTTCATGGATTTCCATCTAGACTGGTGGAGGGAGATCACAGATCCCTCAGTCTTCAAGTGAAGTTATCTGCTGAAAGAGAGAGAATGGCAGGGATATTTATATGGAGGGATTGGGGTTTTAAGTAAGGTAAATTGTGGATATATTTGAAAGTGAGAGACAAAGTTGATGATTTAGTAATCATTTTACTACACTTTTTTTTTTTAAGGAAAAAGTTTGTTTTGATTTTTGTACCAGTTATTTCTAATCTATCATCACTCCCATCTCCACCTCTCCTTTGTGCTTCTTAACAACAAAAAAGCATTTGAAATTAACCCAGTAGCCATGTCTTCCAACATATATAGCATTTGTTCCCCATTTTTACTAGATACTTCATTATCTGTCTTCTGGAAACAGAATAATTTATTGATACAGAAAGGTGTTTTTTTTTGGGGGGGGGGGTTGGTTTGTTTATTTCTTGTAGATGACCTTTCATGGTTTGATGTGTTACATTATATATAAAACTTTGAAATATAGCTTTAGTTTAAAAGGTAATTATCCTTCAATTAAATTTTCATGATAATGATTTTTTAAAAGGAAACTTCCTACACTATAGAATATATCTCAGGGAAAGTCAAAATACCTCACTCTCCACATGTCTCTTTGCTTTAAAGATTTCAGCCAGCAAATGGCAGCTTTGGTAAGGTAGAATTAGGTAGAGCCTTGGAATCATAGAATTAGAACTGGAAGGACCCCCAAAGAAGGACCCCACCTACCTAATATAAACCCCTTCTTTTACTGAGGTGGAATCAGATTCAGAGCTATTAAGTAATGTGCTGGCAGTCACAGAGATGATAAGTAAGAGACACAACAAATGAACCCCAGCCTCTCTGACTCCCGAGCCAAGTGAGTGCTCTTTCCCTGTTGTTTAAGTCTTCTCTCTCACACAAGCTGGTGGTGTGACTGTGAGCTCCTATCTTAGGCTCTCAGTATCCCACAGCAGCTTCCCATCTCTGCTAGTAGAAAGACTTTACATCTTGCTGGTCCCTTCTATCTGTGAGATCTTAGGTCTATTCCCCCCCCCAAAAAAAAAAACCAAAAAACAAAAAATCATATATGTGTGTGTGTGTATGTGTGTATTCAAAATAATGGATCCATACAAAATAAGAGTGAAAGGAGATTTAACTTTATATACATTACAATTTCTAATTTGTACTAATTATTGAATCTCATTCTTCCTCAGGAACATACTTTAATAGGATCAGCTAATTCCCAAGATATCCAGCTCTGTGGAATGGGAATTCTGCCTGAACATTGTATTATAGACATCACTCCAGAGGGCCAAGTTATTCTAACTCCTCAGAAAAACACCAGGTATCGTGTGCTACAATAATAGCCATTGTTAATATTACATTTCTTATTTATTGGGAGATAGTTGGTAACAAGGCGATTTGACATACTTTTGCTTTTTATTTTTTTTAAATCACTGGATTTTTTGAAAGACAGGCATTTGCAGAATGGAAGTTCAAGATAGTACTGCTATTTTATGTATATTTTTCCTAAATCATAAAATTATTGCTAACCTTTTATGGCCCAGTTGTGGTGACTGAAGGTATTCACTTCTTTGAATAGGCCATGGTTTCTTTCATGTAATAAGTTGAATCTTTGTATCATTGGAAAAGATACAGTTCAGCAAAACTAACATGCAGTGTTCCAAATACATAGTACACCGCCTTTGCAAAAAAGGGAAGGAGATGCATCCTCATATTTCCTTTTCTCTACCCAGTTTGCTTATTATTATAATTATACTTTAGTGTCTCTCTATTTGTCTCTGTCTCTCTGTCTCTTTCTCTTTTTCTCCCCCTGTCTCCTCCCTTCTTCTCTCCCTCCCTCTCTCCCTTTCTTTTTTTTCCATACTTCTCTTCTTTTTTCCCTTCTCTCCATTCACATAGGCTATCATATTCTTACCTGTGAGTGCTTTGCCTAAAGAAATGGAAACATTACCAGGTATCTAGAAGTTTAGAAGCGAGGACCATGGTTTTTTGTTTGTTTGTTTGTTTGGTTTTTTTTTTCCCCCCATAGATTTTTTTTGCTGAAGTAATTGGGGTTAAGTGACTTGCCCAGGGTCACACAGCTAGGGAATGTTAAGTGTCTGAGGGCAGATCTGAACTCAGCTCCTCCTGACTTCAGGGCTGGTGCTCTATCCAGTGTGCCACCTAGCTGTCCTTCGAGGACCATATCTTAAATCCAAATCACTCTGGCTCTCTTTAAAAGTCCCAGGCCAAACCTCACTTCATCGTTATTTGGGTCCTGATTGGCTCAGAGTGAATGTAAATAAAAGTTATTTCTAAAGTAGTGGCACTACTTTATTTGAAGGCTAAGAACTTTTAATTTCCTTTATAAGGCACAATGATTTAAGAATCTAAATTAAGTGAATATTAAAAACCAGCATTAATTAGTGAAATGTACATGAATAATCATAACATATAAGTTCTTTGTCTAAAGTAGGCATTTGGTACATACTTCATTAAAATATGACAAAAGATCTGAAATAGGATATAAAGGAATATGAAATGAATTATATTCTGCCAGTATAGTCTTGAGTCTCCCCTGGTGTGAGTTACCTGAGACTTATCCAGATCACATGACCTGTAGTCACCAAAGATGAGATTTCTAACCCATGAGAAATACATCAAGGAGCTGGGCATAGAGAATAGACTTCAAACCAGAAAGTCTTAGTTGATTCAAAGCTTGCCTGGAACAGATTTTGTGGCCCTGGGGGTCACTCTCTGAGAATACAAGTTCAGAAGAATTGCTGATTGACATTGGCAGATGGAGATTCCTCACCAAAACTCCCTGAACCAATGAAGGTGTATCCCTCACACCACATATTTATTGACTGATTCAGATTCCTAGCTACAACTCCCTGCTGCCCCTGCACTCCCCCACACTGGCACTTCTCCAGGGTGATAAGCAGAGGACAGCAGCTGCCACCATTGCAGACATTCATGCTATTTATCACAGGGCAGTGTATTTTCTTGCCCACCCAGTAGATGACAAACTTACCTCCTACCTTATTCCATTTATTTCCATAATTCAAAGTGATTATCTACAGAGTTAAAATTCTTTCCTCTGAGTATTTATTCTAACATTCATCCCTGACTACTCCAACCTTGCTCCTCCTAAGTCCAAATCCTCCTTTGTTCTTTTATTTTATTATGCTCTCTGGAACACCTGCTCTAATAATAAATTCTACCTTGTCCTAAATAGATCACTTCAAATTAATTCTCTTTCCATCTAGTGACACTCATGGGAACCTGGCTGTATCCAAATGACTCATGGCCATTCTCTTCACTGCAAGTTGTTCCTCTCCTATCCCCAGAAGTCCAGGAAGAATAAACTTTCTTTCTACCTTTTGCACTTCCCTTATCCTTCCAGTGGGATAGCTCAGTTGCTTCCTCGTTGAAGGTTCACTTCATCCATCTAACCTACCCAGACTGTTACTGCAGTAATTTTCCATGGACTGGCCCTCCATGGAAGACACTTCAGGGCAATACAGTAAATGTAGCTATCACTTAGAATACTGTGGTGTCTTAGCCTCTTGGTGTTGTTGGTTCTTGGTATTCACATCTTCACTCAAACTCAGCCAGCCATAGAAGTTGTCCTACCTTAGGTCTTATGTCCAGAATTGGTGCTCCATTACCTTTTACTCTGAAATTGCCCTTCCTGTTATAATTTCCTAGGCTTCCATTTCCTTTCTACTCACTCCTCTTTTTTTTTTTAATTTTTTTTAAATTTTATTTGCATAACATATGTGTGGGTAATTCTTCAACAATAACCCTTACATAGCTTTCCGTTACAAATTTTCCCCCCCAACTCCCCACCCCTCCCCTAGATGGCAGGATATCCGCTACATGTTAATTATGTTAAAATATTGGCAAATCGAATATATGTATACATATTTCCAAACTTATCATTGTTGTGCAAGAAAAATCTTATCTACACAAACGATATATCAGATAAAGGAAACACAATGTAAGCAAACATCAGTCAAGGAGTATGAGAATGTTATGTTGTGGTCCACATTTCACATCTCTCTCTGGGTGTATATGGCTTTCTTCAGTGAACAATTGGAGGTGGTTTGAAACATTTCATTGTTGAAGAGAGCCATGTCCATCAGAATTGATCGTCATATAGTACTGTTGTTGCCGTGTATAATGATCTCCTGGTTCTGCTCATTTCACTCAGCATCAGTTCATGCAAGTCTCTCCAAGCCTCTCTGAAATCATCTTGCTGGTCATTTCTTACAGAACAATAATATTCCATGACATTCATATACCATAATTTATTCAGCCACTCTCCAATTGATGGGCGTCCATTCAGTTTCCAGTTTCTAGCCACTACAAAAAGGGCTGCCACAAACATTCTTGTACATGTGGGGCCCTTTCCTTCCTTTATGATTTCTTTGGGATATAAGCCCAATAGAAATGCTGCTGGGTCAAAGGGTATGCACAGTTTGATAACTTTTTGAGCGTAGCTCCAAATTGTTCTCCAGAATGGCTGTATCCATTTCTACTCACTCCTCTTAATCCTGTTCTTTGTCCTTACCATAATCTTCAGTCTCTTTCTGTTTTCCTTGACCGCTCTCTGTGCTTTCCTTCCACTTGGGAAACCATTGTCATACTCCTGACCCTGTGATTTACCAGTTTGGCATGGCATTGGTCTCTGTTCTTGGATCCCTTGTCCCTTTGTCCTTTGGCCTTTCCTGCTTTGCTAATCTTAGATTATTCCCCAGCTTTGCTTTCTCCATTTCCCCACACTTCCGAATGTATTTGGAGGGAGTCACAGAACAGTATCTGATCCCTTCTCTGCTCTAGAAGCTTCACTTGCTTTCAGTTTCCTGTAGGATAAAAACACTGACTCTTTTGTTTGGCCCTTACAATTTTAATAGTCTGACTCTAACCTATCTTTCTAGATTTATTCCATCTTAATACTCCTTTCTGCCTTCCATCTAAACTGGCTTATTTCTTACTTTATTCATATCATATAGGAGTGTGTTTCTCTCCTTCTTTCTCCTCACTTTTTATCTCCCTTCCCTAGCACTGCACCTTGCATATATTAGGAACTTAACAATGTTTATTTAATTGACTTCAACCCTAACTACAAATTTATGTCATCTAATAACTAGACCCTTGCTGTTTCATAGCGTCCATTTTATTTGTGCCTGATAATAGACTCTATCACTGTCCTTAAAGTGATTTTTCATAGCTTTAGTTCCTTAAGCTCTTAATACCTCCATACCCATCAGCAGATATTCTAGTCTCCTAGTTTATTGAGAAATTTGAGGCCATCTGAGATAAACTCCCTGGTCTCTCCTAATCCATACTTTAAAACCTCTTTTTGTATTGTCTCTGAGATTTAATTTGCTCAGGCCCATTCTCTCTTTGTGCCTCTGGTTTCTGCCCTTCCTGAAGTTTATCTCATTTACTATTTTTTCATTCAGTCTCCCTTTCTGCTGGCTCTTTCGGTGGCTTACAAATGTGTATAGGTCTTCTCTGTACTGAAAAGACTTTTCCATTAAGCTGTCTTCTTTTTCTTTCCCTTTATTGCTAATCTCTGAAAAGAATTGTCTATACTTGCTGCTACTTCTTACTGTTCTTACTGTACTTACCATTCTAGGCGGTTTTTAGTCCAGTTCGCAACCTTAGCACTCCACTGAAACATACCTCCGAAACACCATTGGCTGAAGGCAGTGTCCTCTTCTCAGCCCGTAGCTTGAGCTTTTGGTCCTGTGACCCGCTCTCCTCCCTTGGGGATTCTTGGCACCTGTGACACAGCCCTCACCCAGTGCTCCTTCTACCCACGAGACAATTTCCTTTCGTGTCTTTGGCTAGTTCATCATCCATCACCTTCCCTGACATTTTGGTATCACTCAAGAGTTATCTCCTGGGTCATCTTTTCCTTTTACCTTCTATAGGCTCAATTACCTTCTCTATTCAGACAACTCCCAGATCTGCCTTGTGAGGCCTAATCTCTCCCCTTTCCTCCAGTTCCACAACACCAGCGGCCTGCACCATCTTCACCTGGACATTCCATTGGCACAGGGGACATGGCCAGAAATGGAACTTGCCCGCTTTCAGTCCCGGCTCTCCCACCTCTGTCTGGGACTCTGCTCCTGGATTTGTTTTCCCTCCCCCTCCTTTTGTTGAGTTGCTATGTTTTTTCATTCTTCCTTTATGTTTCATTCACATGGCTCCTGCTTCTTGCTCGTACTCTTGTATTGGCCTCCTAATTTGTGGCCTACTTCCAGCCTCTTCTTTCCCCTCTCCAAACTGTCATCTACACACAGAAATGCCAGAACCTTAGGTCTCAATGTGTTATTTCCCTCCTCAGCAGTCTTCCAGGTCTCCCTTCTTGTTGTAGGATAAAATACAAACTCCTCGCCTTAGCTTAGACTGTCCTCGACCTGGCTGTATTAGAATTTTCCAGCTTTGTTCTACGTTATTCTCCTGAGAACGGGGGAAAGAGGACATCAGCCTCTAGGTACCATTCTGCAATGACTGGTTGCCTGCCTAAGTGGTAGTCTGTATAGTTCCCACTGGGTATAGGTCAAGGGAAGGGCATCAGCAGAGACAGGTTGTGGCTACAAGTTGTGTGCAGTTCCTGGCACTTAGTAGGAGCTTAATAAATGTTTGATGACATGATTGATCATTAGTAAAAATTGATGAATTGTGTTCCTTAGTTCTAACGTTTCCTTCTAATACTTCCATGATTTATCTTGGATATTCCACTTTGGAAACCATTACTCTGGGGCCTCATTGGTTGGTCCGGTACTTATATTAAATATTGTCACTATGCTTATTAACATAGAGCCTAGCATATTGTAGGTACTTAATAAATGTTCATTGATTGATTAATCATTTTAGTAATGACTTTTATTGCCCTGTTTAATTTTTAAAATATTCACTATGGTGTATTCCTATAGATGGGATTTTTAAAACTACTAATAGTGAAGTTAAATGAAATACATTTCCAAATTGTTATAGAAATTGGTAGATTTTATAATTCCTTATAAATTGTGGGGGTATAAGTCTGTGTGCTAATTTTTTAAGAAATTGTTAAAGACTATATTTCTAATAATAGTTTATTATTAAGATATAAATGCCATATGAAAAGGTGCTCCAAATCACTATTGATCAGAGAAATGCAAATTAAGACAACTCTGAGATACTACTACACACCTGTCAGATTGTCTAAAATGACAGGAAAAGATAATGACAAATGTTGGAGGGGATGTGGGAAAACTGGGACAATGATGCATTGTTGGTGGAACTGTGAATAGATCCAACCATTCTGGAGAGCAATTTGGATCTATGTTCAAAGAGTTATCAAACTGTGCATACCCTTTGACCCAGCAGTGTTTCTATTGGGCCTATATCCCAAAGAGATCTTACAGGAGGGAAAGGGACCCACATGTACAAGAATGTTTGTGGCAGCCTTTTTTGTAGTGGCTAGAAACTGGAAACTGAATGGATGCCCATCAATTGGAGAATGGCTGAATAAATGATGGTATATGAATGTTATGGAATATTATTGTTCTGTAAGAAACAACCAGCAGGATGATTTCAGAGAGGCCTGGAGAGACTTGCATGAACTGATGCTGAGTGAAATGAGCAGAACCAGGAGATCATTATACACTGCAACAACAATACTATATGATGATCAATTCTGAAGGACACGGCTCTCTTCAACAATGAAACGTTTCAAACCAGTTCCAATTGTTCACTGAAGAAAGCCATATACACCCAGAGAGAAGGATATGAAATGTGGACCACAACATAATATTTTCATGCTCTCTATCGATGTTTGCTTGCATTGGGTTACCTTTCTCAGATTTTTTTTTCTTGTAGATATGATTTTTCTTACACAGCAAGATAAGTTTGGAAATATGTATACATATATTCAACTTGTCAAGTATTTTAATATAATTAACATATAGTGGACTTCCTGCCATCTTAGGGAGGGGAGGGAGCTAGGGGGGGAAATTTTGTAACAGAAAGCTTTGTAAGGGTCAGTGTTGAAGAACTACCCCTACATATGTTTTGCAAATAAAAAGCTTTAATAAAAAAAAAAAGATATAAATGGCAGTTATCATAATTCACTTGTAAATTTAACCTTTTCTCCACACAGGACATTTGTAAATGGTTCTTCTGTTGCAAGTCCTATACAGTTACACCATGGAGACCGAATCCTATGGGGAAACAACCACTTTTTCAGGTATGGGAGTTTTGACATTGTACATTAGTTCTCTGAGAAGGGCCCTCAAATGTCGAGCATTTTAATCTCAAGCTAAAAAAAAAATATAGATTTAGAATTTGACTTAAGTTTAATATAGCAACACTAAGCTTTTATTAAGGACCTGATGTGTGCAGAGAATTATGTCTAATCCATGGGGAGGTATAGAATTTAAACTCAATGGATTTAAAAATCATAGACTAGTTAGCGAGCCAAACATTTGTCTTTAAATTTTATAGTCATTTATTTCTCTCATATGTCTTTTATTTACTTTATAGCATTAATTTTTTAGAAATTTTGAGGTCCAAATTCTCTCTTTCCATTTCTTCCCTCATCCATTAAGAAGGCAATCAATATATCAATTATACATGTGAAATCATGCAAAACGTATTTCTAGGCAATATGAAGTGGAAGGAAATTTTCTCTGTATGCTCTTTTCAAACTGGTAGAATTTGTTATGAATCTTACTGTAGCTCTTGTTGTTTTTCTCCCTTGTGACTATTATGTACACTCAGAGCTTGAACTATGACCCTTACCTTGATGACTCCCATGTTCCCTTGTGGGAAATCTATCCCTGGAATGCTGTCCCATTTCATTTGGCTCTCATCAAGAGTCCTCATCATTGCTACAGGAGGCCTTTTCTAATCCCCCCTTATTTTTAGTGCCATCTCTCTGAAACTACTTTTTATCATTTTTATATGTATTTCATATCTATATGTTAATGTGTTAACTCCCCAGTAGAATGTGAATTTTTTGTTGTTATTGTTGTTTTTGTGGAAAGAATTCAAGAATGTGAGATTCTTGAAGGCAAGGACCATATTTTTGTCTTTCTATCTGTAATATTTACCACATGTTAAGTAAGCACTTAAAAGATGCTTGTAATAACTGACCTGAAATGGGATTCTTCACTTGTTTCTCTAAAATTTTATCGTGTTAAGATTTTATTGCATTATACAAATTTTAGAGAGGTTTTGGAATTTTGACATTTTTAGTTAGTTTTAACTCCAGTCTTAACTTCTCTTTCAATATTTCCTATATTTCCTGCTCTGTGTTCTATCTGTCTTGCTTCATTCTCACACTCATATTTAAAAACCAAACCTATCATTTTCCTTTCAAATCCAAGTTCTCATCTTCACAATTATTTCTTTCAGTGATACTACTCTTCTAGTCAATAAGGTTTAAAACCTCAGAGTCATCTTTGTCTCCTCTCTCTACTACCTCCAATGATCAAATCCTGTTTAGTCTTCCATAGAAGCATCTCTTACATTTATCCCCTAGTTGAGGGATGTTATCATGCCTAAACTATTGCAGTAGTCCAGGCTTTTGGGGTAGAGATGTTACCCCTTCAGTCCCTCCTGTCAGATTAATCTTTCTAAAGCAACAGTTTGATAATATAATTTTCCTGTTCATCAAGTTATATTGACTTTCCATTGTCTAATAATAGAATGAACAGAAATTTATATGGTGCCTTATTAGGTAATGGTTTTTACATATAACATTTCATTTTATGCTTATAACAATCTTGTTGTAAGTGCTGTTACTACTTCCATGTACAGATGAGAAAACAGGTTTGCAGACATAAGAACATAGATTTATTGCTAAAAGGAACCTTAAAGGTCATCTAGTCCAATTCCCTCATTTTACAGATGAAGAACTGAGGCCCAGAGAGGTTAAGTGGCCTTGCCTAAATTCACACAAGTAGTATGTACAGAAAATAGATTTTAATTTTGCTTGCCTTATTTCAAATCCAACACTCTTCCACAATCACATTCTAGTGACTTGTAAGGATCACAATGCTAGAAAGTTTCTAAGATAGAATTCTAACCCAATTCCATGTTTCTATGTATCAAACACTAAATTCATATGGTGATTTAATCACCTTAGGTGTCAGTCTATTTTGGTTGCTTGACATTCTCCTGAACTATGCTCTGTCTTTTTACCTCTTTGACTGAACATGTTGCCTTTGCTTGTACCTTCCTTTTTTTCTCTTTAACTTAGAGAACTCCTAACCATTCTTCAATATTTACCTTAAATTGATGCCAGTTACATGAAGCCATCTCTGAATATTTTAGCTAGAAATGAATTCTTCTGATATTTAAATGTGTAATAATTATACGGTCATATTTCATATAACTGACACAATTATTTGTGTTGCATATATCTTATTTATATTATTGATTTGTCAGATCCTTAGAGCAATGACTGTTTTATAAACTTTGTACTTTTCTTGGCAAAAGTACTTTGTAAATTTTAAGTGCTCTATAAATGTGAATGGTAGTTGTCACCTGGCTCTTAATAGATAATTTATTCAGTATTTTTTAAATGAATCAATGAAATTTTATTGAGAAAAGCATTTTTTCACTTTCTCAAGACTCAATTTGCCTAAAAAGAAAAAGAAAATAGATAAAGAAGAAGATGAGGACCAAGACAATTCTGTGAAGAATAGCAGCAGTGTGGAGCAGCTGGATGTAGATGGAGACACTTCAAGCGAGGTGTCAAGTGAAATTAACTTCAATTATGAGTATGCACAAATGGAAGTGACTATGAAGGCTCTGGGGAACAATGGTAAATAGTACTCCATTCTTGTGCTTTTTGGAATTCTTAGGTGTCACAGTATTATGGAAAAGGCCTTCCAAATAGTCATCAAAATGGAATAGCTTATATTGCTTTTTTATATACCTTTGATTTACCCTATACCCAAAATCAGATTTCCCCCAGACTTCTAGTTTACAGCATTTCTTCACAGTCTTTAGACAGTATAGACTAGTCCCTAGACTAGGTTTGAGTCATTGATAATAGAATAGAATACAAAGTTATAAAGGAACTTAGCAATCTTATCTGCATTCATTTTGCAAGCTAGGAAATAGCCTCACAGAATAATGATATACCCAAAGTCAGGTTAGTGTGAAGAGCCAATGAAAGGTTCTTTAGAAAGCACTCTGCAATGTTAGTATACTCTACAAATTTGGGAAGTCTACAGAACTGTAGAAAGGTAAATATATTCCCAGTTATCAGAAAATTCTAGAATTTGTTGTTTTAAAGAAGTAATAAATGAACATCTAGAAAAAAGAATCCTTTTAAAGAGCTAGTGTGACTTCAGTAAAAACAGATCATGCAGACCAACATTAAATTCTTTTTTGACCAAATTTCTAAACTTGATAGTGTTTGATGAGATCTTTTGAAAAAGGACCAAGGAGGTGCTTTGGAGAGCAGTATGATTAGATAGATTTTTGGGATTGGCTGATTGACTGGTTTTGGAGTAATTCTTTAATTGTTCATCTTATCAGGAGATCTTCTGTGAAATGCACCTAGTTTTTTTCTTTGACCCTCTATTCTCTTGTGTTTATATGAGAAGTTTGGATAAAGCCACTGTTGTCTGATTTATAGGTGACAAAAAGCTGGAGGCATGTATAACATCCTGGATAGCAGAGCCATGATCAAAAAAATTGTGACAGACCCAGACATTGGCTTTAGTTTAAAGAAATTTAATAGGAATAAATGTCTTACTCTTGTGTTCAAGAAATTAATCCCACAAATATGAAATGTAGGAGGAAGGATGGTTAGACTGTAGTTTGAAAAAGATGTGGTGATTTTAAGTGTACTGATAACTCAATATAAATCAGGAACATGATATGGCAACTAAAAAAAACTAATGTAATTTTCATTTCCATTAAGATAGTAATAACTTCTAAGAATAAGGAAATGAGAATTCTGTTCAAATCATATTTGCAGTATTGCATTCACTTCTGGTTACTACATTTTAGGAGGATTAGAGAATGTCCAAATAAAGGTAGCCAGTATAGTGATTAGTGCCTTATGTAATAAGAATATCAGTTGAAGAAACTGAGAATGGTTTGGAGAAGAGAAAGAAGATATGAAGGAGACACAGTAGCTGGTTTTTGGTTTTTTATCTTTAAGTGTCAAGTTTATTTTGTGGAAGAGCTATTGGATTTGTTCTGGTTGGCTTTACTAGGAAGAACAATGGTGATGATTGAATTTTTTTCAAGGATTCAAATTTAGGCTTGATATCAGAAACTTCTTTAGAAGACAAACCATCCCAAAGTGAAAGGACAGCCTCTGATGTGGGTTCCTCCTCCTCAGAGGTTCTCCAGCAGGTACTGTTAAGTATATTGTTGTGGGAAAGCTTGCAAGAGTTAAATTTGGATAACTCCAAAGGTATCTTCCAACATTGGAATGTCAGGCCTGATCAGTTACTTATTAGGTTAAAGAGTTGGGATTCATAGGCAGATCTTTTGATTCCAAACATGTCTAAATTGTTTAATGACTATTATTATTTTAAAAATTTTATTATTATTATTATTTACTGTCATCATTTAACATTTCCACATATATCTAGGAAAATAGTTCAATCCTATTCCTGCTATTTTTTTCTACCATAGTGAGACTGACAGAAACCTAATACTATTTTATTTTTGTTAAGGAGTAAGAGTTAAACTTTATAAGTGAAGACATGATAGAGATTGAGAGTTAGGGGTATGAACTTTTTCTATTTGTCTTCAGGTACCTGTGGTAATATGTGAAATCCATATGTAGTGATAAAAAATTTTAGGTAAAATAATTGCCACTCCAACACAGATTTTACATTTTAGCCAAATATTGATTTTTTTTTCCTCTTCTCTAAACACCCTCCTAATCATTATTTTTTCTTAGGAATTATGAGTTATTGAGCTTTGTAATATTTTGTAAGAAATTATTTTAAAACACTGAAAATGGAGAAAAATTTTGAAATAAGATATAATCAGATAGGGTAGAATTTTAATATATCCACAGATACTTTTGCCTCAGTTTTACAGTTCTTTTAGATATTGATGGTTGTCATTTTTTTAAACCTCAGCCTTTTTTTTTATACTGCCACATTCATATCCTAAATAGAGCATTTTTACATTTTCTTCATGAAATGTGAACCCCAATTCTTTTGTGAAATTGAGCCCATGATATTATTTTAATAATCTTATAATATACTATATGCTTTCTAAAGGTGCACATGATATTAAGAGAGGAAAATATTTTAGTGAGAGGTTCTCTTAACCAGTGTAACAGAATTATAGAAAAATATTTGAAGTATGTGTTTTGTCATTGAATTTTTAAACCAAATATTTTATTCAATTTCAAGTACTTACTAGTTTCCTGATCTTGATTAGATCCAATGCAGTCCATCTTGTATAGCTTGGAGCAGCAGCATGAAGAGGAGAAGAGGTCAGCATTGGAACGTCAGAGATTGATGTATGAACATGAGCTTGAGCAACTAAGAAGAAGGCTTTCTCCTGAGAAACAGCCCTACCGGAGTAGCATGGACAAATTCCCTTTCCATTCTCCCAGTGCTCAGCAACGCTTAAGACAATGGGCAGAAGAAAGGTAGGTGACTTATTGTTGTGGTTTGGTCATTTTTTTAGTAGTATCTGACTTTGTGACCCCATTTGGGGTTTTCTTGGCAAAGATACTAGAGTGGTTTGCTCTTTTCTTCAGTTCATTTTATAGCTGAAGAGGAAAACAGGGTTAAATGACTTGCCCAAGCCAGTAAATGTCTAAGACTGGATTTGAACTCATTCTTCTTGACTCCAAGCTCCATTCATTACACTGTTGGGGCACAGGGATACAGAAGTGCTGAATCCCCTAACTATATTAGGGTTTCAGGACTCTCCATGTACAGTGCATCAAATTTTGGAATATGAGGTATTGAATCCCCAAAAATATATTGTGGTTTTGGTGTCACAATGTGTCTCAAAAGAATTTGAAGGCTTACACCACCTCCAAATCAAGAGGCAAAGATTTTATTAGTTTTTAGGGGTTAAGGCGGGGCTAAATTCCTATTGAATTAACGTTTGGGACACTTAGTAAGAGAGCTACCCTTAAAAGGAGTTTGCAGAAAAGTGGGGTTTAAGGTGGGTTCTTTCATAGGAGAAAAATAATTTTGGGGGTTGACATTGTAACTTGGCCTTCTGATGGGATACCATTCCTGTAGGGTAATGGCAAGTTTGTAGTGCCAGGAATTGGATAAGGAATTACAAGATAATCCTATCTGTTCCTCCCTGCTTGCCTCAGGGTGTAGCTGTGGAATTCAACTAGGTAGGGCCCACTGCTATGGAGGTCCACTGAAATTCAGCAAAAGTCTTCTCCTGACAATTGCTCCTCCCCATGACCCACCTAAACATCTTATTCATCCCATCAGTACCAACTAGCTGCTCAAATAAATTCTTAAATGTATTATTCATGATATAACTATGGAAAACTTCATTTAAGTCAGTAGTCTGTTGTGAGGACTAGGATTGGTGGAATAGAGTGGAAAGAGGCAAGGCTTGATCCATATATAATCAGTTAGGATGGTCGGATATATCCAGTCCTTTTTATCTGTACTAGCCAAATCTGGAGGTTCCAACAGAACTAAACTACCTATCCACTATTGAACCTAATGCTCCCTCTCTGTATAAACTCCCAGCTTTTCTCTCTGAGCCAGGCTTTAATTTAGCCCTTCAGATTTCTTCCCTCTTGGCCCAGCCCTTCCCATTGAGAGGGATGGAAAAACAAAGCCCATTACAGCAGTTATGCATAGTCATGCAAAAAACAAATTCCCACTCTAGCTACTTCCAAAAAAAAAAGAAGAAGAAGAAAAAGAAAATATGCTTCTCTTTGTACTCCAATTGATCAGTTTCTCTTTTTGGAAAGGATAAATATACTTTTCACACTAATTTGTTATGTGCAAATCATGTTAGCTATGTAAGTTGTTACAGTATCTTCTCTATTTTCCATTTAGTGATCATTCTGATTTGACAGTAACTTATCATTTGTATAATACATATAAAGAAGTTAGCTGTAATTACTCTTTTCTGTTCAATAGTTTTAGATGTTGAAGCTTGTCAGTGCTATTTAAAGGCAAATAGCAAAAACAAACACCATCATAACCAAGAAGAAAAGGTCCATGATTTTGGTTGATTAGTACAAATATACCCAGAGTGTTAATGAGGGTGCAAGCCTGATCTCCCTTCAGTCCAGAAAAGATACTTTGTTCTATAGTTATGCTTTGGATCTCTGACCCAAAGCCTGCAGTTATATAAATGTCATGCCATTGATCTCACAAAAGAGTTCAAGTGAGAATATAATGTGTCATTAGTGTATTCTTCATTTCAATAGGACAGTTTGTTTTCATATTTAATTTAATATTATCAGTATGTTTCATAATATTCTGTTTTTCCATCTTGTGTGTTCTGCCTGTTGAAAAAGAGAAGCAACATTGAACAATAGCCTGATGAAACTGAGAGAGCAGATTGTTAAAGCCAATCTCTTAGTGAGAGAAGCTAGTTTCATTGCAGAGGAACTGGATAAAAGAACAGAATATAAAGTCACCTTACAGATTCCAGCCTCCAGCCTTGATGCTAACCGGAAGGTGAGGTCTTAGACAAGGGGATCAAGTGTGCCTTTGCATAAAAGTGCTTTACATTGTGTTCTTTCATAGGTATGATTCCTAAGCTAACTTCTTGATCTACCCCTCACATACAACTTGCTTATTCTGGTCTCCCTGCCTCTGGTAGTGTGCAATTCCTTTTGCTTGCAATTCTCCTTTCTCTCCCTTCTGTCAGCCCAGGATCAGACCCCCCCAGAAGCCTTCGCCTCTGATTTCTTCACCATCCAGATTATCTTCACCTCTGATTACTTGGCATCTCTTTGGCACTTGGACATTGGACTGATGTTATCATTTTTCATTTGTTGATATTGTACTTTCTAAAACTATTCTCCATTTATTTCATATGTGTATTCTAAATTGCAGACAACTTGGGGTAATGGGCAGTGTGTTTCCATTTGTCTCACAGTACTTGTTCTGGTAATGCAGAAATCAAATAAATCAAGTTATTATTGTTTCCCTAAGTTGAAGATAATTTTCCACCACTGTAAAACTGTGTCTTCTTTTTCATCCTATTTTTGTTTGTTTGTTTGTTTTGGGTGTTTTTTTTTTTGGTGGGGGCAAGAGTGTTTTCTGATTAATTCTTTGTCAGAGCCACATGTTTTTTTGGATTGTTTCTTTTCTATATGTGAAAGTCTCTTTTAAGAAATACATTGTTTATATTAGTTATGTACATAGAGGGGGAAAATTCATCTACTTGGAACTTGATTCTTTTGTTTGCCATTTACTAAAAGCATTTAGTAAATGGCAAAAAAATGCATTTAGGGATTAGAGATGTAGGAAGAACTCTGATGATGCAAGGGACTGTGGAAGACCAAGATCACCTTGCTGTGTAGGGGTAGGAAAGCTGGAACCTCAGTCTTCTCTAAGCTAACCCTACTCCCAGCTGAGTTCTTTCTGGCAATCTATCCTTCTCTTAAGAACTGACTTTGCCACAAAGCTTTCTTTACCTTTATAGTGTGGCTGTCTTTTTCATTATTGCTGACTTAACTCCTCTGTCCCAGTGACCTTTGTTCTATCTGCCTAGCCAACACTATTTCAGCTCTGGTTGTGGTCTTCATCTCCATCTTTCACCATTCTAGTTTACATCCCAACCTTCTTCCTTCTCAGCCCACTAGGTTTGGTCCCACCTCCTTAATATTCATACTCTCCCTCCAGCCTTTTCTGGCTTTCATCAGAGGCAGGAAGCAGTTCCCCATCAGCTTCTGCAATCTTTTGTTTTTGGTTGACTACATACCATCTCTGTTAGTCCTGACTAAAAACCTGTCCATAATTGGGCTAAATGGGACAACTGAAAAAGGAGTTCTTAGAGCAAGTAACAATTCAGAAGAAATTACTTACAACACAGGGTGGATTCTGATTGTTGTTTCTGAGAAGCCCCCAAGTCATTTTTACTTTTCTATCAAGGAGATAATTCCTTCAAAATACCCAGCCTGGCAGGATGGTTTTTTTGTGTGTGGGTTTTTTTTTTTGTTTTTTTTTGTTTTGTTTTTTATTGCAGTTAGCTTTCAAATACAGTAATGACTATATATAAGGTAGCAATGTAAGAATGTGTTCATTTCACAGTTCTCTGAAATTCCCAAGAGGTATGTCAAATGAGTCAAAAAACTCCAATCAAACCAAAGTTAGAGCTGAAAATATTACTGTCTCTTCCTTGTTTTGTATCTAACCACACTCTATGGGAAATCTGCTGTCTGCCCTTATGTGTTTCAAGCTACCCAAATAACTTTTCCTAACTCTCTTTAATGGATTTATTGATATAGTATAGATCCATAGCAATTCAATCCATTTAAAATGCCAGGTGTTTTGTGTCATTTCTAAGTTAATGAATTGATATTAAAAGTTTTTGCAAAATCTGAAATACTATATAAATGTGAGTTATTAATGGAATATGGCTCTATTAACAACTTCTGACAAGGGTGCATTCAGAGTTACTTTTGCTTTGTTTTATTTACATTTTGAATGTCTTTTATTACCTCTTCTAGTAACTATCCATGTTTTTGCAGCGAGGCTCACTTCTCAGTGAACCTGCAATCCAGGTGAGAAGGAAAGGCAAAGGCAAACAGATATGGTCCTTGGAGAAACTGGACAACAGATTGTTGGACATGAGGGACCTTTATCAGGAGTGGAAGGAATGTGATGAAGACAATCCAGTAAGTAGTAATCAGTCAGTGCACAATAGCTTAATTGGTGTTGTATGTAAGGACCACACAGGGATTAGGAAACCAATTTTGTTAGTTTGTTTGTTTTAATTAAATAATTAATTTTAAAATAATAGCTTTTTATTTTTCAAAATACATGCAAAGATAGTCTTCAACATTCACCCTTGCAAAACCTAGTGTTCCATACTTTTCTTCTTTCCTCCCCACTTTATTCCTCCTCTAGACAGTAAGTAATCCAGTGTATTTTAAACACAGGCAGTTCTAAACATATTTGCACATTTATCATGCTACACAAGAAAAATCGTATCAAAAGGGGGGGGGGAAGCAAGCAAACAACAATGCAACAAAAAAGGTGAAAATGCTGTGTTTTGATCCACATTCAGTCCCCATAGCCCTCTATCTGGATGCAGATGGCTCTCTCAAGCACAAGTCTATTGGAATTGGCCTTAATCACCTCATTGTTGAAAAGAGCCAAGACTATCACAGTTGATCATCACATAATCTTGTTGCTGTTCTTAATGTTCTCTTGGTTCTACTTATTTCACTCAGTATCAGTTTCTATAAGTCTTTCTAAAATCATTCTGCTGATCATTTCTTATACAACAATAGTATTCCGTTGCATTCATATCCCATAACTTATTCAGCCATTCTCCAACTAAGGGGCATCTACTCAGTTTCCACTTCCTTGCCACTACCAAAAGGACTACTACAAACATTTTTGCACATGTGGCTCCTTTTCCCTTTTTTATGATCACTTTGGAATACAGACCCAGTAGAGACACTATTGGATCAAAGGGTATGTACAGTTATATAGCACATTGGGCATAATTCCAAATTACTCTCTAGAATGGCTGGGTCAGTTCACAGCTCCACCAATGTATTAGTGTACCAGTAGGAAACCAATTTTGTAGTAAAAATCTTTAAGCCTGTTCCAATTCATAGAGTCAAAATTTCTGGTAGAGTTCTGCAGTATTTAGCTAAGCAAAAATTCTTTTTTTTTAAAATCAATTTTCTACCTACCATTCCTTGATTTTCTTGGTTCAGAGCATATTTAATTAATTTCCAGAAGCATTTCTCCTCTCATTTGATTGATTGAGTCTCTTAGACTGAGATGTCCTTAAACTTAAGAACAATTTCAAATAAAGTGAAGATATGTTTTATATCAGTGCATTTATCTGTTCTGAGGAAATTTTCTAAGGAATTAAAGTCATTTTGTTCCATGTTGTTATACTCCTAAAAGGATGGTATTGAGATACAGTTCAGGGTTCCTTTGCAATTCATTCTGCCATCTCAAAACGAATATTAAGTGAGAAATTATTAAATGAATATAAATTATGTTGTATACAACAACAGCAATAATGTGCAATGATCAACTATGAAAGACTTGGTTCTTCTCAGTAATTCAGTCATCCGAAGCAATCCCAATAGATTTTGAATAGAAAATGCCATCTGCATTCAGAAAAAAGAATTAAGGAGACTGAATGTAAATCAACACATGCTATGTTCACTTTTCTTTTCTGTTTTTTTATCTCTCCCATGGTTTTTCCCTTTTGCTCTGATTTTTCTCTCGCAATATGATTATAAAGCAATGTATATTAAAAATAAATAAAATGGGAATCTAGGTGGTGCAGTAGATAGAGCACCAGCCCTGAAGTCAGGAAGATCTGAGTTCAAGTTTGGCTTTAGACAATTAGTACTACCTAGCTGGGTAAGTCACTTAATCCCAATTGCCTCAGCACAAAAATAAACAAACAAATCAATAAATAAAATAACTAGGAAAAAAAAGAAATAAAAATTGAAACACCCCCCCAAATGGTCATAACTTCTATGCTTTTCAAAAGATTTTAGTTTTTATTATGAAGATGAATATAAATATGTGATTGCACTTAGTGAGGGCTCTAGTTCACAAAATTACAATAATTCCCATTTAGATAGCACCTTATAGTTTATAAAATGTTCTCTTACTGATTGTGAGGTTAGTGATGTAAATACTATTTTTCCATCATAAAAAGGTTAAATGCCTTCTTCATGGTAGTCACATGCTAAAGGAATCTAAACTAACCTAATTCCAAATCTATGTGATACCACACTACATGTTGGTAGCATTGGAAAAAGATATATTTACTGCTACATTTCTCCCACCATATTACCATGGGTATTATTTTCACTTATTTTTAGGAACAAAATGTGTAATTTCCCTTATGCAATTTTTCTTCTGCCTCTTGGATGAGTTTCTGTTATAGTTAGCAGCAAAATTAGTGTTCCTTTAAAGAATAGACAAAAACTATTCAGGAAGTATAATAACCCCATTTACCTCAAGTAAATGAAAGAGCTTACAGTGATTTCTAAACTAGGTAGAACAGCACATTCCCTTGAAGGACTTCTGAGGTCCTTCCAACTCTAATATTCTGTGAGATTACAATAAAGATGAAGGGTTCAGTCTCTTTTACATTACATTTATTGACTCCTGTTGAGATAGGTCAAGAGAAAAGTGTTAATCTGAATTCATGTTTTCTAAGTAAATTTCTGGAGTTTTGTGTTGTGAATTTCATTAAAGGTAACAAGGTCTTACTTCAAACGAGCTGATCCATTCTATGATGAACAAGAGAACCATAGCCTTATTGGGGTGGCCAATGTTTTCCTTAGCTCTCTTTTTTATGATGTGAAGTTACAATATGCCGTGCCAATCATCAATCAAAAAGGAGAGGTGAGTTGTATTTTTTATTGTTCTATTAATGGAGTATATACTTGTTTTTCTTTAAAGACATTTCTAGTGATAACATTTACTTTTTTTTTTTTTTACATTGCCTGAACTGTCTCCTATATATTCCTTCTCATTTCACTTCCAAGAGAGCCACTCTCATTCTCTTTCTTTCTCTCTCTCTCTCTCTCTCTCTCTCTCTCTCTCTCTCTCACAGTATGTGTGTGTATATAATTTATATATATAAAATATAAATTGTTTTAAGAAAAAAAGGAAGAAAAACAATTGGCAAAAACAATCAGAAAAAAACAAACAACTGAAATCATATGCAGAGGCTGATATCTGTGGACCTCCCACCATTACAAAGGATTGGGTTGGAAAGGGTTTCTTCTCATGTGTATTTTTTGAGGCCAGAATTGTTTTTGTTACTTTTCAGCATTCATTTTCAACTGTTTGTGCTGGTTGTTTTTATTTATATTGTCGTTGTCACTATATGTGACATGTTTTTTCAGTGACAAAATGAGATAATAAAAACCAATTCAAATAACTGGAGGAGTATTGGGTGCTCATGGCTCCATCACATCAATATTAAAAGTGACAATACTGCCAACATTGTTAATATGATCATTCTTAACTGGAAGTCCAATTGGGGAAATAGGTAGTCTTATTAATAAAAATGATGCTGATAGGTATTGCTCCAGTGCCTTATCACTGGGGGAGGTGATCCTGGGCTCTGAACTTTTCCAGTAGTAGAGTAGGTTTTCTATCAGATCCTTTCAAGTCGGAAATCCTAGAAGTGCAGGCCTGGCCGTGTACTTGGGGTATGCCAGCTATCAGTGGGTTGAATAAACTAAAACAGGGGTCCTCATCACCAGAGTGGCTACAAAGGGTGATAATTTTCACCATAGCAACATATGAAGACCATCTCTCTGCTCGGTTATAAATAGATGTGCTGTGATCCTTTACATGTTACTGAGCCCTGCAGGATTGATGATGGGCAGCCATAGTGGTACCTGGCAAATACTGCAAACCTTGGATAATGACAGCTGCTTTGTAAGGAATCTTGGAGACTTGCTTGGAGGCATAGTGGGGGTCAGGAACCATGGCCACAACCTCATTCTTTGTCTGCCCTAATCAGTAGGAATCTAAAGCTAATGGTGATCTATAAGAGGAAAAACGAGGGGAAGAACTGCTTTTCTGTTCCTTCTCACCTCTTTAGGTAGCAGGTCGACTGCATGTGGAAGTGGTGCAGATCAGTGGTGCTATTGGAGAACGAATTGCTGGGGGGGATGACAGTGTGGAGTTTTCATTTGATAAGGACACACAGGACCACAAACTAGTGTGCATGGTAAGTGCTCGTTTCATCCTAGTGGAAATTTCTTACCTTAAACCCTGGAGTAAGTATCAAAGGAACTTTTTTAAAACCATTATGGTTTATTGTAGGGATGTGGGAATGGGAGAAGATGAAAAGGTTATGGTATTGCAGTTTGTTTGTTTTTTTGGATGACAAGTTTTTTAGTATAGAGACCTGTATCAAAAAAAAAAAACTATTTGTAATTTTAGGGACATTCTTTTATCATGTATCAATTCAGGGTATCAATTTAGGGCATAGATTGACCTAAATTTTTTATATTAAAATTTATGTTTTCATATATGTACCTCTATATAGATTGGGATTTGTTCTATTGCTTCTCTGAGTAAGTGAAAATGGTTGAGAACCAAGCTGTGTGTTTGGCCCAGCCTGTGTTCTCACTGTGGTCTGTAAATGAAGTACTTCTTCCTTTTTGCATCCTGGTGCTCACACTCTTTTGAGAAGGAGAGCAGAATAAATGGCTACCTGTGTAGTTGGATTAAAGTGCACCAGGCAGGATCTGCAAGCTCCTAACATATTTCTCTGGTGCTCTAGGGTTCAGAACTAGGGCTTCATGAACCCTTTGTGACTTAAAAGTTTTTTGTTTTTTGTATCCTCTATTTTAAAATAGATATGACCTTGAAAAGATATACTATAACTATCAGATAAAGCCAACTTTGACCAACAGTTGAGAGCTTAGATAATGGATTTTGGCCAGCAGTGAGAAATGGGAGATTTACATGGGCCCATGCCTATGGTTGCAATAGGATTCAGAACTGAAAGGCACTCTAGACAACATTTAGGGTAACTATCTCATTTTACAGATATACAAACCTGAGAACAAGAGAAGTTGTGACTTTGGCTTAAGGTCATTTAGAAGCAGATTTAGGATTTGAACCCAGCTTTTATGATTCCAATCTCTATATTTAGACTACTTTACCCTTATTATTCAGAAGTGGTGTATTAAACTTAATTTCATGGCCTTTTGGTTTCCATCGTGGCGAGAGAAGCTAATGCTACTCCAGTAGCCTTGCAGGACAACTTCTTATTTAGGTATTTCAGTTATGTATGACTTTTTGTGATCCTATTTGGGATTTTCTTGGCAAGAATAGTTTGCCATTTCCTTCTCCAGCTCATTTTACAGAGGAGGGAACTGAGACAAAGAGGGCTAAGTGACTTTCCCAGGGTCACACAATCAGTATCTGAGCCCATATTTGAATTCAGGAAGATGAATCTTCCTGACTCCCAGCCCAATACTTTGTCTACTGTGTCATCTAGCTGTTCTTTGGGGCAACCTAAGAATGGGTAATAAAAGAAAATTGCCCAAGTTTTAGAAAATTAAAGGGCTGATGATAGGAGACCACATGACTTTAAGGAAAATGGTAGAGCCAGAGCTTAGGGGTTGTGCAGGGTTGGCAGTTCTGGTTGGAAAGAGCAGAATGGTGAGAGGGGGAAGATGGGCCTGCTCTAGGAGCAGAGTGAACAGAGACACTCAGCCAGCCAGGCTTCTCATTGTAGACACAAAGAACAAGGGCCCTTCCTGTTGAGCAGGGCATCCTGGGCCTTCAGAGTCAGGTTGGACAGCTCCTCTTTTCCTAATTCAGGACTAGTCATCAGTCCTCTTAGGCAGGCTGGCTGGCAAGAGAAGTAGGGCACTTTGTAGTAAACTCCTGCAAAGCCTTGGTCAGAAACCTTATCTGTTCCCTGAAATTGTGTCTTGAAACTTACCTGATGTTAGAAACTTAGGAGTTAAGCAGGAGGGCCCAACATGAAAATCAACAATGGAATAGAAGCACACAATGAAATAAAGGACTGTCATTCCAAAGTAGTTACTAAATTCATATAGGAACAACCCCTCTCCCCACCTCAAAAAAACAAACAAACAAAACACACACACACACACACCAAAAAAACGCTTCTTAGGCATATCAGTTCAAAACTAGTCTTTCACAAGGAATTAAGTTAGTGTAATGAGGTGATTATTAAATAGAGAGGAAAGGTGGTAGCCTGAAAAGAGGCCTGGACTTGTATTCGGAGGAATCTGGGTTTAAATTAAATTAAATCTGGGTTCTTTTAGTTACTATACTATGTGTGGAAGGGTAGCCTTTATAGAAGTAGCCTTGTGGCATTCTCTGGGTTACTGTGTTTCTTGTCCTTGATATAGTTTGTGGAACTTGTCCTAAGGGCAGATATGACTCTCATTCTGTGTATATATATATATCATATGCAGTCAATAAATAATTATTGAATAAATAGAGAAGAGTTAATTAATTTAAGGGAACATTTTTCCCCTTCCATTATAGGCTCATCCTTGTACTCTGATGATAAATGCTTTAATATTCCTGGTATGAATCGGGATTGCTTATAGAAAAATACAGTTTAAACTAGTATGGAAGAAATTAGGGCTTGACCCACACCTAAGACCACATACCAAGATAAAATCTAAATGGGTTCCTGATTTAGACATAAAGAGTGATGTTATAAGCAAATTAGAGGAATATAAGATAGTTTACCTCTCACACCTGTAGAGATGGAATAAATTTATGTCCAAAGAAGAACTGGAACTCTTAATTGAACACCAGAAAGATAATTTTGATTATATTAAGTTAAAAAGTTTTTGTACAAACAAAACTAATGCAGACAAGACTAGGAGGGAAGCAATAAATTGGAAAATCATCTTTACATTTAAGGGTTCTGATAAAGCTCTCATTTCTAAAATATATAGAGAATTGTCTCATATGTATAAGAATTCAAGCCATTCTCCAATCGATAAATGGTCAAAGGATGTGAACAGACAATTTTCAGATGATGAAATTAAAACCATCTCTAGTCATATGAAAAGGTGCTCCAAATCACTATTGATCAGAGAAATGCAAATTAAGACAACTCTGAGATACCACTACACAACTACACTACACTACACTGTCAGATTGGCTAAAATGACAGGAAAAGATAACAATGAATGCTGGAAAGGATGTGGGAAAGCTGGGACACTAATACATTGTTGGTGGAGCTGTGAACGGATCCAACCATTCTGGAGAGCAATTTGGAGATATGCTTATAAAGTTATCAAACTGTGCATACTGTTTGACCCAGCAGTGTTTCTATTGGGCTTATATCCCAAAGAGATCTTAAAGGAAGGAAAGGGCCCCACATGTGCCAGAATGTTTGTGGCAGCCCTTTTTGTAGTGGCTAGAATTGGAAATTGAATGGATGCCCATCAATTGGAGAATGGCTGAACAAATTATGATATGTGAATGTTATGGAATATTTTTGTTCTGTAAGAAACGACCAGCAGGACGATTTCAGAGAGGCCTGGAGAGACTTGCATGAACTGATGCTGAGTGAAATGAGCAGAACTAGGAGATCATTGTACACAGCAACAAGAATATATGATCAATTCTGAAGGACATGGCTCTCTTCAACAATGAGATGATTCAAACCAGTTCCAATTGTTCAGTAATGAAGAGAGTTATCTACAACAGAGAGAGGACTGTGGGAACTGAGTGTGGACCACAACATAGCATTTTCACACTCTCTATTGATGTTCGCTTGCATTATGTTTTCCTTCTTAGGTTTTTTATTTTTATTTTTTAATTTTTTCTGTACAGCAAGATAACTATAAATATGTATACACATATTCTTAAAATATTTAAACATAATTAACATGTATAAGACTTACTGCCATCTAGGGGAGGGGGTGGGGGGTAGGAGGGAAAAATTTGTAACAGAAAGCTTTGCAAAGGGTCAATGCTGAACAATTACCTATGCATGTTTTGCAAATAAAAAGCTTTAATAATAATAAAAAAAAAGAAAAGTCTAATTTGACTCAGAATGGAAATAAACACAACGCATTATATTATTGCATTTGAGAAACATCATCTTTGCCATTTAACTGTGGAATTATATCCTGTATAAATGGAATATATATATATATATATATATAAAGGGGAAAAGAGGAATATTGTGGATGTCATAGGATATTGATCTTATTTCATAATGTGCAATTTAGGTTTTACTGAATTCTTGAGTTCTCACTTATAAGAAGGGTCTACAGAAAGTTCTGTGCTATCCTGACACCTTCTGGTGACTTTTATAAGTGCATCTAAGGATTTAAGGATAAAATATTCTCAAAGTGTTCCTGGTTTTGCAAATTGGATATTGTCTTATAAAGTTAGATATAAAGGAATTTTTTCTCATAGATATTTTTAAATTGGAGATATCTTTCCATAGAAAGGTTTTGTCCACATTGTATTACAGAATAATTCACTCTACTAAACATAGCAAGTCTCTGTAAACAATTAATGGGAAAATGATCATTTTCCTCCCAAAGTTAGCATTCATTTAAAGAATGAATAAATATAACATTGATAGCTTAAATACACAATACAGTAAAAAATGACCACAAAAAAAACACAAAAGTATTGTGTTTGATAAACACAAAGTTCTAGATCTTTGAGATAAGAATTCACTATTTGATATAAACTTCTAGGAAAAGTAGAAAGTTACCATCTAAGTCCATGGACCCATTGGATGTCCACAGACACCTAATTTAGAACCTCTTCTTTACTGAATACCTCTTGTGGTTATGGAAGTGGGAGTTGGAGTGGTGGTAGAGAGGAGGCAGTTTTTCCTGAGTCAGTTCATTCTAATTTTTTAAAAGCTTTAGTTGTTAGAAATGACCTCTCTTCAACTTTTAACTAATTCTAATAAGCCTATCCTCTGTGTGAAATTGAATCATTGTCTTTCACATGCAGGTTTTTCTAATATAAGAAAATACTTCTGCTCTTGCTAATTTCTTAACTAATCCAGGTTAGATATTCCACATTCTTTCCACTAATCATCATATTTTAAAGTATTATGCATAGTGTGGCATTTTTTACTTTTTCAAAGAAAATTCACATTTCTATTTTCATCTTTACAAAAATCCTTAAGGCATAGGTATGGTTAAGTGGTGATTTTTTTGACACAAATATTCACAAGTTAAATTATTTAATTTAGGTAGAATAACACCTAATTAGTAATATGTCACCAACTAAAAAACAGATTTCCTCACTCCTCTTTCTCTGCCTTTACCATCATACCACAGTGTTATACAATTTGAGTAAAGGAAAACTTCTAATACTTACCTTTTATATATTCTTGCTATGCTTTTTGCCTTGACTTTACTGATTTTGAAAAATTCATTTTTTCCTACAGGTTAAAATACTTCAAGCTACTGGTTTGCCACAACACCTCTCCAATTTTGTGTTCTGCAAATACAGCTTCTGGGATCAACAGGAACCAGTCACTGTTGCACCTGAAGTAGATACCTCTTCTTCTCCTATCAGCAAAGAGCCTCAGTGCATGGTGGTTTTTGATCACTGCAATGTAATTTTTTTTTTTTCAAATTTTGCTTGATTTAAAGACTTCTCGAAATGCTTGCTCTCTCTCTCTCTCCCTCTCTCTCTCTCTCTCTCTCTCTCCCTCTCTCTCTCTCTCTCTCTCTCTCTCTACATATATGTATATATAAGTACATATATACATATATGTATATATAAGTACATATATACACATATATATGTATTGAAGTATATATGATTAACAGAAATGCTCTGTGTGTATGTGTGCACACATGTTTATGAATCTGATTTCTTAGAAATAATGACATTGTACATGGTAACAAGATTATACAATGATCAATTCTGATGGATGTTGCTCTTTTCAACACTGAGATGATTGAGGCCATTTCCAATGATCTTGTGATGGAGAGCCATCTACACCCAGAGAGAAGACTGGGAACTGAGTGTGGATCACAACATAGTATTTTCAGTCTTATTGTTGTTGTTTGTTTTCATTTTGTTTTCTTTCTCATTTTTTTTTCCTTTTTGATCTGATTTTTCTTATATAGCATGATAATTGTGGAAATATGGACAGAAAAATTGCACGTGTTTAATATACATTGGATTACTTGCCATCTAGGGGATGGAGTGGGGGAAGGGGGAGAAAATTTGGAACCCAAAGTTTTGCAAGGATGAATGTTGAAAAATTATCCGTGCATATGTTTTTAAAATAAAAGGCTTTAATTAAAAAAGAGAAATAATATGACACCAGCATGTTAAAAGACCTCTCAAAAGAGAAATTGCATCACTTTCTTCTTTCACTCATTTTGCATTTAATACTTTATTATTAAGAAATTTTTACTTTAATTACTTAATGCTAGAAGTTCTCAAAGTATGGAATAGTGATCTTTGAGAGTCCCCAAGATTTTCTGAGTGGTCCCACAAGGTCAAAACTATTGTCATAATAATACTAATAAGACATCTTAATTCATATGTATCAATAAATATAAGCTACATATAAAAAACTTTTGGGGAGATTCCTTCTTCAGTAATTTTTGTGAATGGTAAAGAGTCCTAAGACTAATGAGTTTGAGAACTGCTCTTTTACAGCTTATTTTAAAAAGACACCAGAACATAGGCAATAGAATATTGGTCCTAGTATTCAGGTCCCACCTCTGACATTCATTACTCATTACTCTAATACATTCCCTCTTTGATCCAAAGGCAGTTTTTTAAAATTTTTTATTATGTGATGGTGAGTTCTGATGAGCATTAGTGATTGATTCCCACTGATGAGATCATTTGCTCCTTGATATATTGATGGGACACCATAGGTAAAACTTATTTTTTCTCTTGTGCTCAGTGCTGAAAGTTAGGGTTCAGCAGTTTTCTGTGATTTTGATGATTCTCTCCATTGCTTCCATCATTATTATTCTTGATAATTAGAACAACTCATATTCAGAGTCTTTTGATTTATTCTTGCCATATTTTGTCTTTATACTTAGTTATTTTCCTATGCTATTTCAAAAGAGTAGGTACATGCAAAATGAATATTAGATATCTTTCAAGTCTGTTAGGCATTCAGATTTTGTGATCAAAAAAGTATAGTGTGACTATGTATGTATAATGTAAGTATGTACACATATACATATACACTTTTTTTTTAAATGCTAAGAATTTGAGGCCATTTGGAAAGAGCTTTTGATTACCTAGTTTTGCTACTATAATGATTCAGCACATAATGTCTTTTTCTGTTACTGCACTCCATACCAAAGAATGCTTTATGGATTAGGCATGAACAATAATAGGAATTTTTGGGGAAGGAACAATGCTGCTTTATTATTAACCAACCCTTTCTCTTCTGTGTAGGAGTTTTCTGTCAATATCTCTGAAGATTTTATTGAATATCTTTCTGAAGGGGCTTTGGCAATTGAAGTATATGGCCACAAGATGACTGATCCTCGAAAAAATCCAGCTCTTTGGGATTTGGGAATTATCCAAGCCAAAACACGGAGTCTCCGGGATAGGTGATTTTCAGATGTCTGATTCCTTTAAACGACAACTCAAAACATTTAGGTTCCACTACTCAGGGATAGTACTGTTGTTTCTGATGAATATTATTCAGTAAAGAATCATCAGTGTTGCCCATCATTTAAAATAGAACTAGTGCTAAAGCAGTATAATTAAGAAGCTGTAGAAAGATGGCACATTTAGTAAAATTGAATCCATTTTAGTCATGATTAGGATCCTCTCCAGAAAATTAATCTTCCTAAAGGAAATATTCTTTAAAGAACAATTGCAAGAAAAGTTGAATGAGCAGGTGTTTCAAATAGAGTGGTTAATGGTTTAAGGTTGGCTTGGGAACTTATTTGGAATTGTTTTGTAATTAACAACATCTTAAGAGAGCACTGTAGCTTCTGCAGTTGGTTTCCTGTTAACTAATTGAGCTTTATTTGGAAACGTCTTACTCTCATGTATTCAAGCAACCTGTGTGAAGGGAGTTGGATTTGATTGTTGATCAAAACTCTTTCATAATTATATGAAGGCATCCAAAGAAATTTATGCTTTTGTATATCTCATTATGGTTAAGGAAGTTCAGTTCTGAGCAGCAAATTTTGTTTGGGAATTTAAGGAAGTGTGTTTTTTTAAGCATAAACTAGAAGTCCCCATATAAATTTGTTTCTTAATTCAATTTTCAATTCAACAAACAATTTTATTAAGTACCAGTTTTGTGCAAGACAGTGTATTAGGCCCTGAGGATACAAAAATAAAACCCCAAGATTTCTTGACCTCATGGGATTTCTGTTTTCCTAGGAATATGACATGCCCACAAGTAATCAAAAAGTAATTTGTAGAGAGACAGAATGCAAATAACTAGCTTTATCAAAAAAGTCGTGCAGAAGGGTGGCATCTGAGATGTGCTTTCAAGGCAGCTAGAGATTGTGAGATGGAAATGTATTTGAAACGTGGACCACAGAGATAGAAGGTGGAGTGTTGTATAAATAGGTAATCACTAGGGCAGTTTGATCAAAACAGATCTTGTGAAGGGAGTAATATGAAATAAAAATGGAAAGGTAGATGAGAACAAAATTGTAGAGAACTTTAAATGCCAGAATGAAAATTTTGTGTTTCATCCTAAAGACAATAAGGAGCCAATGATTTTTTTCTGGGGGGGAAACCTAATCTGATCTGTTTTTTAAGAGTATAATTTTGATAGCTGTATAGAAGATAGTTTGAAAAAGGTAAAGACTACAGGCAAGAATTAGGAAGCTAGAATTGCAGCAATCCAAGAGAACAGTTAATGATCTGAACTAAGTAGACAGTTCACCTTGAGAAAAGGTGATGAAAGGGAGAAATGTTGATACTCAGTTGCTTGTAGGGATTAATGTGAGGGAAGAAGCCAAAGATGAATTTGAAGTTGTTCATTTAATGATTTTGATCAAATCATTTAACCACACAGGGCTTTAGTTGATTTAGTTTGAATATTACTTATCAATCCTAATCTTACATTCACTCTTAAGACATTTAAAGTTTTTTAGTGGCTTTTGAAATAGATATATTTATTTTGTCTCCTTAGAAAAATTTTTAAATCTTTTAAAAATAATATTTTTATTTGTTACCAACTCGGGAATCCTTTTTTGCTGAGGTCTTAATTTTTACAGAGCTGTTTCCAGGTAGAATTAAAACTTAATTCAACTGTGACAAAATCTTCCTTTACTTGCATGTAAAGACTCTGCTACTAACTAGTAAATATCATCAATAACTTGTTCACCAAAAGAGTAGTTAAAATTTTGAGCCATAAAGTTACCAAGATTTCATGGGAATTTTAAAAGTTTATGATTTTAGTTGTAAACTCTTTGATCCTGGAATTCCAGGATTTAGTTTCAGATAAGATCTTAAGAGTTTTAACTTTCTTATTTTAGAGATATTATAGTGATTCCTTGTGAACAAGTAAGTAGCAGGCGTAAGATTAAAACTTAGATTCTGTGATGCTGTTTTCAGTACTTTTTCCATTACATAATACCACATTCTTCTATGCCACATTCTTCAAAAAGTCAGATAACATTGTACTAAATTGTATTTTCTGTGGAATAGTAGTGTTTTGCAAATTCCCATGTTTAAGTTTAGAGTATCTATATAACTTTGTTTCAGAGAATTATTATTTTTAATATTATGCATATTGTGTGAGTGATTGTAGATTTTTCTTTTAGACATTAGTGATATAATTTAGCCTTCTGCTTAAAGAAAACATTCTATAAAATGGAAAATCCGATTTTAAAGCTCTTAAATGTTTACTAGGTGGAGTGAAGTCACCAGAAAAGTAGAATTTTGGGTTCAAATTCTGGAACAGAATGAAAATGGGGAATACTGTCCAGTGGAAGTGATTCCTGCAAAGGATGTGCAGACAGGAGGTATTTTCCAGTTACGTCAGGTAAGGGGATTGGAACCAGAACAAGAGAAATAGTAATATTACCTTCTTTGACAAAATAAAAATCTCTTTCAGATTTATTATTTAGATGAAAAAATTGGCAAACAAAGTCAGAAAATCAGTAAACATGTATTAAGCACCTATTACATACCAAATACTGTGTGAAGTATTAGGGATACCACCCCCTCCCAAAATGCATAAGAGAATCCTTCTCCTCAAGGAGCTTAATGTTTCATCTTCATGTTAATTTGGCTAAGTCCTTTCTCTTTAGTTGATATCAGTCCTCTTTCATTATGTTTTTTATAACAGTCAGTCATAAGAACTTCTGTTTACCATATTTTGTTGAAAAGTTATGGTATTTACTGAAAAGGTATAATAAGAAATAAAATATCTTCCTTGACTTCAAGGAGATTGCAACACAATTACCTACAGTAAATAACCAACAAATAAAGTATCAACAGGGGCAAAAGATTATAATGGAAAAATAATTGGGAAAAATTAGTGTATAGTATATTGCCATGTGGGGGAGGGAAGTTACTAGGTGCTATTAAAAGTAATATGCATATAAGGTTAGGAAATAAGCTGTCACCTATGCATTAGTGAGATTTTTTATTAGAATATTTTATTGTCTTCTGGTAACCACCACATTGAGAAATTAGATCAGGTCTGGAGAAGTAGAGATGAAAATGATTCAATAAATGGAAAATACATCTTAAGAAAAAAGATTAAAGGGAAGAAAAGAGCACCTCAATGAATATAAATGGCTTGTGTGAGGAAATATGCTGAGGGAGTAATTTTTTTGTGTGCCCTCAGAAGCCTAAACAGGAGATAATGGGCTTTAATTGAAGTAAAAGCTGTTTGAATTAGACATAAGTTAGAATTTGAATGCTATGAGAGACCCTAGAACCTTAGAACAGTGAGAAATCTGGTTAAACTCCCTTATTTTATTAATAAATGAATTTTGGCCTGGGAAGGCTAAAGAATTAAAGGTCTTCAGGAAGAGAGAGGCCTTAGCTGTCTGTACTAGATGCATTAGATATAGATCCCTTAAAGGCAGGTGTTAGAATGAATCATCTCTGTGCCTAAAAGTCAGTTCTTGTTGATTTTATGGTTAGTTCTTAAATTAGTGGGGAAAGAACATATATCATAAATGAGCAGGGAAGAGCAGAGAAACTTAAGGAAGACTTTCAGAAGGAAGTGAGGTTTTTTATACACACAAACACACACATATATATTTCATTTAGGAGAAATGTCATTTATAAAAGCTGCACTGTGGGTACAGTGGAGCAAATGGGAAGAATTGGAAATTAACAGAAGAAGTAACAGAAATTAACAGGGTTAGAGAATTATGTGCGGGTCACTTTGGAAGGCTCAAAAGCTAGGTGAAAGATCTTGGAAGATTTGAATTTGATACAATAGAAAATAGCAAGCACATTTTAGCTTTTTTATTGGGGGTGGTGATGAAAACTTTGTTTAAAAGTTTTCTGGTAACTATATGGAATTGCTTGGATCAGAAAAAGATGGGAGGTTTCAGTTTGGTTATTAGAATATTAGCCATGAGAAATACCTTTAAATTCAACCTTCTTGCTGGTCGTTGTGCCTTTCCGTTGTTGACAAATTAAATAAATGAAACAGACTCTGCTCGCAAGGACGCTTACATCCTTGTGAGGGAGACAAATACATGTGTAAGTCTATACAGAATCGTTAAAAAAAAAATACAAATATGATAAGGTATGGGGAGAGTACTTGGGGAGGACAGAAAGTACAAGAAAGTGGTGCTTGAGCCTGAAGGAATTGAGTGGCTGCCCTGAGACTGAGGCCTAGGGAGGGGGGCCATGCATGGCAGAGGGCAGGGAACAGCCTGGTCAGAAACACTGAGATCTCAGGTGGAATATTGTTTGTGGATATAAAGAAACCATTTCAAGGTACAGGGAGGGAACCAGAAAAGAACCAGAAAGACGTTGGGGCCAGGTCATGAAAGGTTTTAAAAATAGAACGTTTAGATCTAGAAGTTTAGAGATGTACAGTTATATTTAGTAGAATTCATGTCACATTCATGGCACTTAGTAATTAATTTAGCTTTTGCTTACATGTTCTTTAGAGGGTTTTCAAATTAAGAATTTTTTTTTCGTTTTGTTAAATAAAATTTTGTCCAGTTTAGCAATTGAATTTTTAAGTTAAGTTAATTATATAGAATTATATATTAGGGTCTGAAATCTATCATTGTGTGTGCAATATAGGGAGTAAAATTACCATGGCCTCGCATTTTTTAGTTATAATGTAGTTTAATCTCTTGTGGTAGGTCAGATTTTTTTGTTAGGTCAAACTTTCCCCTCTCCCTGATCTCTCTCCCCCAAAACCCCAATGATATATCACCATCATAATTCTTTGAATATGAACTAAACTATGTGAGGCTATTATCAAATTTATTTTCTTAGAGAACATTTGATATAATATGCATGGATAAATATTAAATCAAGAGTCATCTGTATCCCATCTGTCCAAATCAAGCTTAGTAGGATCAATCAGTGCCCAACTTGATTTTCGTGATAAGACAAAGCCTTAGGCAACTAAAGACTGTTGGAGAGGGAGGAAGACAGCTTACTTGAAACTGTAGATTTATATCTTCTCATTTCTATTTTTAGGGTTCTAAAATTATAAACTAATTTTGAAAAGTATAATTTGGAATGTTTTCTTTTAAGATTCTGTTTCTTGGAAAATATGCACAAATCTCACTGTATTAGTCTTATGTGCTAAGAACTTATTGCTGAAGTGAGTTACTTTTCCTTACTGATCATTCTTGTTTCACCCTTGTTTTTTACTTATTTACTTTTTACATTTTGAAATGTTCAGTAATCCCAAGCCAGCAGTCTTCTGAACTTCTACCTGTAGAGGTCTCCCCTACCAAATCTTTTGATGATTTAGTATCCTTGATTTTTTTAAAATTGTCTCTGACATAGGGGCAGTCACGACGAATTCAAGTTGAAGTGAAGTCTGTGCAGGAGTCTGGAACTTTGCCACTAATGGAGGAATCCATAATGTCTGTTGGTGTAGGATGTGTAAAAATAAGACCTCTGAGATCCCCAAAGACTCATGAGATTTTCCATGTAAGTGCCATTGAGTTTTAATGTTCTCATTGGGAAAATAGTCAGAAAATCCAGTCAAGGTCATCACTAGAACATCTTAGAAAATTTTCTTACCGAGGATGGTTCTATCAGTGTATGCTCTTATTTTCCTTAAATGTCTTTTTAGTTTGTAGCATTTTGATGAAATCAGTTTGCTAGACTACATAGGGACTGATCAGGAGTGGTGGAAGGATGAGAGTTAAAACATTTCCACAGTCAGAAACCCTAGTTTCTAATAGTGATTAGTCTTGTCAGATCTCCCTTACCCAATACATCTACCTCCTACTGGATTATTCAAACTAATTGCCAGTAGGCACTTAATTTCCTCTAGTGGGTGAAGATATAAACCCAGCAGGGAAAAATGCCATACAGGTTCCTGGAGGAAGCCTGATAAGTGTTCCATACCTTCTTGTTAGAAGCTCAGACATTTAATTCAGAGCATCAGGAAACAAAAAATCCTTAAGGGCCTAAGAGGAAAGTAAATTAATCAAACCATAAAATTTATTAACTTAACTTTAAAAAGAGATAAAATATGTGAAAAGATTTAAACTCAAATCAGGGAAAGAGAAAGTTAAGACTTCATTTTTGAGCAATACTATGCAAAATAATATTCCCAAGTTTCATTTTTTTTTTTTTGATGACAGTGGGAATTGGATAATAGCTTACTCTTAATCAGTCACTTGTCTGCCTAAAATGTCGAAAACAAATGAAGGAGCCTGTATCAGAATAGACTGAGACCCTATAGTGGATAGAAAGGAATTGCTACAGTTCCCTTGATTACTTGGGAATATTCTGGGAAAGAAGTGGCATGGACACTTTAGAAGCACAGTGTGTCTATGCAGAATCGGCACTAATCACTACAGCCCCACAAAAACCTTTTTCCTGTTCTCAGGCTCTCTAGCTTTCCTTGTCCGCTTTGGTTTCAGAAGAGTTAGCTTCTCACTCTGCTTACTCTTTTTAGCTTAGTGAGTAGGGAGCATCTGAAATAAGAAATGCTTTTAAAGATGGAATGAACTTTAGGATATGCAGGCTTTGAAAAGTTTTATCTTTATGGTTTGTGCATACATTCACAATTTTTGGTCCTAAAACAGATTCTGATTTTTTTGCTTCTTTTCACTTCTCTCAATTGACTCTCAATTGATTGAATTTGGTCAGTGCATTTCAGCTAAAAGATAGGTTTGCAAAACCAACTTGACAATACATGCTTTAAGAAGGTTGAAAGCTAGTGTACTCATCTTTTTTTAATACCTTATTGAATAACTCAGCTTTTTAATCCTCATGATCCCCTTAGGCCATAAATAATGAGGCTATCCTTTTATAGATAAAGCAAATTTCAGATATTGATAGTTTTTTGTTTTCTTTCTTTTTTTTTTATCTTGTTTTTCTTCAGGAGGAAGAAGATGACATGGACAGCTATCAGGTAAACTTTATGCACCATTTCTGTTATCAAAATGTATTATTTTCAAATATACAGTTATACAGTATTAGATGCTATATAAAGACTTGGGACTCATTAGATCAAATAATGAGTTAAATCAAGATGCATTTGTATTTTTAGAATTTTTTTGTTTTTTTGGACTCAGCAGCTTTTTATCCTATTAAAAATGTCTTGGGCCTCAGAAAATGTGATGGGAGTGAGGAGGGAGAAAAAAAATTTGAGCTTTTAAATTGTTTCAGATTAAATTTTTTTCAATTAAAATGTATTTTTCCTCTTTCCTTCTTTGTGCTCTTCCCCTCCCACACCCAAAAAAAGGGAAAACAAAACAAAACAAAACAAAAAAAAAAACTTGTAACTGATATGCATAGTCAAGCAAAAAGCATATTGGCCATAGCCAAAAATATGTATTCTATTAAGCATATTTATTCCACCACCTCTACCAGGATACATGCTTCGCTAGTTCTCTGGAATTATAATTGATCATTGAGAACAGGTGGCACTTAAAACCATCTTATACTCAAAAAAGACTCCAAAAAAAGACTCCTTTTAATGTAATGGGGGAGATCAAAAATTATATTTCTAAAAGTTCCTTGATGTTTTATAGCATGGCAAGACAAGCCAGGACTTTCACTGCTAGAGATCTAAATTCTTGTACTGCTAGACAGGGAAGTTTTGTCTTTTTGCTCTCTTATTCTTCCAAAACTTCATGACTTAGTTCCTCTCACTTTGCCAAAATTATAAGTTTCCTGGCAAATCCCCTCTTGTCAGGAAGGAATTTTATTTCCTTCTCTTTTCCCTGCTTGAGCATTAGTTCGGGTCTCTTCTGCTATTAGTTAATTAATTTCAGCTAGGACTCGAACCCAGATCAACCAATCATTATCTCCCTCTGTTCTAAGACTCCAGGGTACCAAGTGAATCAGGAAATATAAAATTTGCATTATCTTTTCAATGTTTAATACTATTTTTTTGGAATAATCTCCTTCTAAAAATCTAACACCCTATAATGTATCTCATCCTCTTACATTATTTCTAACCTTGGTCAAGGAAGTTCTCATCAAGAAGAATGTTGTTGCCCTATAATAGCTTTTATAGAAGAGATACTTTTAAATGATGGCATCAGCCTGGGGAAGCTGAGAAGGTGCTAGCACCCGGAGATATAGGTCTGCATCCTTGCCTCCTTTCCTTGGGAATCCTAACTATGCCACATAATATCTGAGTCACTTTCTTCATCTTTAAAGCTGGAATATACTTCTGCCATCTTACTCACAGAGAGCTTGCTTATGAGCAAAGGTCTAAATGTATTTTAAGGCATTCTATAAACCATTATGGTTAATTTACAGTGGTAGGGAAAGCTTGAGAATTAGAGTGTTTTGCACATAAATGTCCTCTGTTGAGTAACTAACTGAAATTTTTACCAATCTTAGAAATAATCAAATTTGTAAATCACTGACATATGGAACTTCTCTGACTTGCTGAAATCAGCGCATTAATAAAATGACAAGGATGAAAAAAATTTTTTTTCCTTCTTTAAACGCTATTAAAACTTTGTTAAGTGTCTAATATGTGCCACACACTATACTAAGTATGGGGATGCAAAGAAAAGTGAAAACAGTGTTCACAATTTAATAGGTAGAGACAATCTCCAAATAGCTATATGCAGACTAAATAATATCAAAGGGGAGGGTACATGGAGAATCATTTATTCTATTTAGTGTACTATAAACTATTATGGTATGACTGAGCATATGCTCTGGGTAATCAAGTGTTTGTTTCATAATAGTTACTGTCCATGGGTAACTAAAATTGCAATATGGTAAAATATACTTTAAATTCAGATTAAGTATATTTTAATATTTTATAATTAAAAAGGCATTTTCAGGTACTTGTTAACTTTTAATGTGATTGCTAAGACAACTACAGTAAATTCAAAACAAAGTATAAATATGCTTTATTATTTGAGATTTCCATGGTCAAGAAATTTTCATGTAAGTCAGCATGTATTATATTATTTTATCCTTTCTTCCATCCCCATATTTATGATACTATTGATTCGAGCAATCTTACTAAAAATTTACATTATCTTGTAGAAAAAGCATATTTTAGTGTGGTAATTACTGAGTTTCTCTGACATGAAAATTGCCTATCATAAGATTTTATAAATCACTGTGTTATAAATTTGATTATTTCTAAGATTAGAAAACTTTCTACCCAATTATATATACCTATAAGGGAAGGGAAATAATGAGTTCCTCAGATGAATGTAATTCTTTATCCCTTCACAGGGATAATACTGAAAAATAATACTGAAAAAATATGATACTGAAAAAATGTAATCTCACTTGAAATGGAGCAATTATTTAGTACTAAAAAACTTTGCTCAACTTAAAAAAAATTGATATCTTTTTGTTATGTGCATTCTAGAGCCCCCAAGTTGGGGTGACAAAATATACTATGGTTTCTAGAATCCCCACACTGGGGTGAATTAAAATGTCTCTAGAGGATCTCGGGACCAGCCCGAGTCCTTGGTCTTAGTGGAGGAGTGATGAGGCAAGAATTACATGGATGGTCACAGATGGAGTCCGTTTATTCAAGGTAGCTTTCCACCTTATGTACCCCATAACCATGGAGTACTGTGTATGTACCAACTTATTAGGGACAGGTGTTTCCTACTTCAGTATAACTGCTTCAAGTAACCACAGGTGGTCATGCCCCCCCCTCCCCACTTCTCAGGAAGACTAAGAGCCCCCAAGGGAAGATGAGAGCCAAACCAGACATTGTCAGCATGTTCCCTCTGGGCTGAAGGGTCTTATACCTCGAGAGATCCCCCACTATCTGTGGCCCTCTACATCCTATACCCTCAAGATTTGTTAAGATGTAGTTTTAGTTATCTTAGTAGTAAGTTGTTTGGGGTAGGCTATTTTTCTCATTCACTTCAAATAGTGATTTACTATGTTATGAATATAGAAAAAAGTGGCTAAAACCAGTGAGATGTTCTTAGAATTCTCAGAGCTATTCGGCCTCCTTGCCGGGACAATCATCCTTTCTACAACATGCCTGAAAAGTAAGCATCTGATTTCTGCTTCAGTCTTAATCACGCTTTTCACAGCCTAACAAAGTACAGCATTGTGTGGTTTGGGCTAGTGAATTGATTTGGTAAAAGGCATCAAGGACAAAAGATGTTAGAAGATTTTGAAGATTCTAAAAAGCTTGAGTTATCTCTTGAGTTGTTAGACAATTGACCTTGGTCCCAAAGGATACTCCATGGGAACAAATCTCAGCGTCTCTTTTAATACCATAACTTCTAAGATGCTTTGGTATGACTAAGGCTGGAAAAAGATGTGGACTGGAATCAGAGCAGGTAATGTGGTAGAGTAGAAAAAACTTCAGTATTCCGAATCAGGAAATGAGGCTTAGAGTCTCTTTGACCCAAACTCCCCAAACCAAAACTTCAGCAACTGTCTCATCTGTAAATGAAGCACTGGGATGAGATGCTGCCTTATAGCTCTGCTGAGTCACTGGTGGGGATGAAGACTAGAACATTATACAAGGGATCATGTTTTCAGGCCTTCTGCCTCGGGGAAAATAAACTAGCTTTGGCTAGAAAACTTTACCTAGAATCATGTTCACTCTGATTTACCTCATCTTTTCAGGACAGAGATTTGGAGAGACTACGTCGAAAATGGCTGAACACTTTAACCAAACGTCAAGAATACTTGGATCAACAACTACAAAAGCTTGTCAGCAAGCCTGGTAAGAAAAGCACATTTAGGGATATTTTCCTCAGTGGATGGTATTATTCCGCCATATAACTCTTCATATGAAGACTCACATAAATGAAATAAATAAAGCTTTCATCTTTCAGGTTAGGAATACACCTGTTCAAAAGTAGATTTTCCCCCTGAAGTAACTCCAGAAAAGTATCGTAATTATAGTCCTCTGTGTCAGATATCTGTCTTATACAACTTCTCCAACTTGGAAACCTTCCATGAGCTGAAGAAGTCCTCTCTGAGCTTCTCATATCTGTCCTAGCTGGCTTACTTGTGAAGGAGAAGGTGGTTTGTGCCTCAAGGAAAGGCCTGTGAGATTGGCTTCTTTGACGTTCTCCCCTGATGTTTCAGATAAAACAGAAGATGATGCTGACAGAGAAGCTCAGCTTCTAGAAATGAGGTTGACTTTAACTGAGGAAAGGAATGCTGTCATGGTCCCATCTGCTGGCAGCGGTATCCCTGGGGCTCCAGCGGAATGGTAAGAACTGAGCAGCATGCCCCTCAAAATCCTAAATGTTATAAAATATTTTCTCATGATTCCTGCCTTTGGGATTTCTGCCACTGCTTTCTTAAAGTGTCAAAGTCAAAGCAAGTATAGACTGGAAAAATTGTTTAAAATCTGGTACTGGACTGTCATAGGTTGAATAACTATTACCTAAAAATGTTTTTATTAAATAATTCTGTTATTGACCAGAGTAATTAAGACCTTCTGAGAATGTGAATCAATATTTAGTACCACTCCACTTAGCTTTAAAAAAATTAGTTAATATGTTAATTACTGGGTTCATTCACTTAAAAGCTTGCTTGGTCGTAATAAAATTATGTCTTTAGGAGCTTTTAGTTTGGGGAAAGCTTAAACTGTTGAGTCAGCAGATATTGTGTCCTTTTAGAAATGGTAAAAACAGTTAAATTAAACCATATGAAAACCTCTCTGAATTTGTATAACAGAATGAGCAAAGGAAAGGGTTCTTACTATAAGAAGACACACTTTTCTTATAAGAGCAAGTTCTCTCAGAGGATATGAAAATTACATAGGCATGAGCTGGTGAAAAGGAAGCAGTTCCCTAGAGGTCCTTGCAGCATCAATAATGGTAAATTATAGTAAAAACCAATTCTCAAGGTTACCTCTGACCTGACTTGCAATAGCACTGAATGTTTTCTAGGTCTGTGTCCGAAAGGACATGGTGCTCATTAAATCAACTTCATTTTAAATGCCACCTTCTCTTATGTCATAGGACTCCAGTGCTTGGCATGGAAACTCATATTCCTGTTATCTTTCTTGACTTGAGTGGTAAGTTTGGTGTTTTTGAGGGTCTGTTTTTCGTGGGGTAATGAGATGTTCAAGTAGATGATTAACAATAGCTTTAAGATTTATAAAAACGCTTTATGTTTATTATCTCATTTGCCCCTATAAATTCTAAGTTGATCTTAATATTACAATGGAATGTTGTTATCATTTTAAGATGATGAAACTGAGGCTCATAGAGATTATAAATTGTCCATAGCAGGAATTACCCCAAGGACTCTCCTGACCCTTTACACTACAGATGTTGCATTTAGTGGTTAACTCACAAAGTATAAAATTATATAAAAGAGTAATCAATAAGATAGAAGCAGTCAAAGGCACAGCAAATGTCCTTATGCTCAAGAAAAGAAGGGTGTTTTGGTTTTTTTTTTCTAAACAATAATATGCTTGTTAGTATAGAAAAATTCTTCTGTTGTTTCCCCTATGCCCTCTTCTCATATTTCCATCTGCTACAACTCCCAGTGATGTGTATCCTGCTCCCTTGTCAGCTGATAGTGTGATGTGGGTTATGCTCTCAGGATCTTTTCCTGTTTAACACTTTAGAATAGATATTTGAAAAAGAGTTTCTGTATTTGTCTTCTCACTTCAAACAGGCTACTAACCATCTGCATTTACATAACACTTTTCCTTTTCACACTGCTCTGTGAGTATTAACTAATTAGTCTTCACATTGTTCTTGTGAGTTGTTATATTGTTTACCAAGAATTATAATTTCTAGTTTGAAATATGCTGTTTTTAACTCAAAGTAAAAATGATTTTTCATAAAAAATATTTCTGCAAAATAAAAAGGTGGATTGGAATTTTTGAATATTTGAAAAAATAATTTGAAAAATTATTTTTAAGATCAGCTGTTAAATTAAAATTAAAGTAAACCTATCCCTCTAAAAAGTTTTTTTTTGGTTTTGTTTTGTTTTTTTTTTGCTTTTTGCTGAGGCAGTTGAGGTTAAGTGACTTGCCCAGGGTCACACAGCTAGGGAATGTTAAGTGATTTGAACTCAGGTCCTCCTGACTTTAGGGCTGGTGCTCTATCCACTGTGCTACCTAGCTGCCCCTAAAAAGTACATTTTGAAAGGAAGTTTTATGGTATTTTTAGTTATGTAGATCTAAGCAATTTGATTATACTTGATATTTTTTTCTCCAAAGAGCCCTATGATAATCACTATGACAAAGCAATTTTAGGACCATGTAGCACCCATGAATTAGAAAGGGAGAAGAGCATTTTGCAGAATCTACCTTCAGTTTGGCTTAATTTGAGGAAGGTTTGCCCCAGGAGAATTTAGTACCCTCCTAGGTTTCTAAGGTTGAATTTGGCTTGATTCTTAGATTAGGTAATTCCTCATAAGGATGGAAAGAAAGCTCCTCCAAAGGATCAATAAAACTCAATTTAGTACAGAAAACTTCTGTTATGATCAGAGCTATTTAATCTTTCCCTGGAAACCATAGATTGTTATACTTCCATAGGCCCAGAAAGACAGTTCAAGGTGAATATACAAGATAGAGAAAATCCTAATGGTTCTTTTCTATTCTATTTAGAGTAGTCTAAAGCTTTCCTCTGGTTCTAGAGATTCAAGCTATGTGCTTTATTAGTATTAGGAGAACTGTGATCTTAAGCTCATTTGGCCAGTTGTTTGTTATGCAAGACCAGACTATCAGATGAGGTCCTACTCTCCTCCCATCCCAGTTCCTTTTATATATTTTCTCAGATTCATAATTCAACAGTTAAAGGCACTAACCTTAGGCATCTGGTGTCTGTTAGGATCTCAGTTGCCTGCTTAATCCTTGAAAAGGGAGTATTTCCTAAAGGCAGGACACTGGACCAGATGTTCTTTTCAGGGTTTTTTACCATATCTGAGATGCAGAATTTTAGAGAAGAGATTGAAGGAAAATTAAACTAGAAAACTATAGATTAATTGCATTGATTTTTAGATGAAACAAGTGTTATCCTTTTGACTGATTTCTGTATTTATTAGTGGGTTCTTTGTTTTAGCTGATGATTTCAGCTCACAGGATAATCTTGATGACCCAGAACCTGCAGGATGGGATGCTACTCTCACTGGTGAAGAAGAGGAAGAGTTTTTTGAATTGCAGATTGTAAAACATCATGAAGGAGAGGTAAAAAAAAAAAAAAAAAAAAAAGGCACAGGAAGGTCAAATAAGGAATAGCTTCATTTCATTAACCTTTCTACAAGGCTCCTAAGGGAAACTGCTAGATGAACATGTGCCAGTGCTCTCAGAATATATGGTTGAAAGTTCCACTCTAGAAATTATAGGAAGAATAGAGCTTGACCATCAAATTAAATTTAGTCAACTCTTGATTTTCTGCACCAGTGAAGGGGGAGTGGAGTGAGTGTCAGTAATTGAAATCAGCAAATGATTTACTCAACTCGGTCAGGGCATGGCCCTGCTCCCGTGGGAATTAGGAGAGTCGACTGTTTGCCCATAGAAAACTGACCTAGGTGGGAGACAAGGTCCCTGACCTAGGAAACATGAAGTTCTTTGCTTCCCAGGCTGAGTGCTCATACCTGCTCTCAGAGGTAGGGATTCAGTGTATAACTTATTAAACTGATTGGAAGGAAATTCTGGCCCAGGAAGCACTCCACTGTTGGGGCAGGATTTCTTACTCTTCTGCTCCTGTGCTGCTTAGCTGGGTTAGACCTTCAGCCCAGTCACTGTGGTGCCTTGGCAGGGGTGTTATTGGGATACCCTTCACCAAAGACTCTGGCAGGATCCCCCAACTGTTGCCTTTGGCCTGAGAAGATGGCCCCAATTTATTGTCCCGTCACAATTGTCATGGAAAAACTTAAAATTGGGTACAATTTAGAAATATGGTTCTTGTAACTACTTAAACTAGGTGGTGTAGACATTACCAGCCCCATTTCACAGAATGAGACTGAGGCTCAGGTAGGTTTGGGAGATTTGTCCACAAGGATAACAGTGTCAGAGTTGGGATTCATATCAAGGCCTTTCTGACACCAAGTCTAACACTCTGTACTTTGCCATGGTGTCCTGAGGAAGAGCTTTTAGTGCACATGAATAGTTAAAAATGCACATAATTTAGAGACAAATAATATGGAAATGATTATATATCTTTCTCCCTATCAGTTCCTTTACTGGATTTTTAGGCCCAGGACATACACTTTTCAAACTAAACTTCTAAGTCATAGTAATTCTAGTAAACCAGGTTTCTGTTTTTCTACACAATACTCCACAGACTTCTGGTACATATCAATGATTATCAATTAACAGCTGTTAGCAGAACTTTAAATTTCTAACACTAAGTGCTATCTCCCCTCTTATAACAAAATAGCTTGTTTTCCTGACTCCTCTTCTTGATTTTTTTTTTTTGTCCTTAATTATGGCAGAATAATTCAGCCCATGAGAGTAAACTGCTCTTTCACACTAGAACTGAGCATAATAGTGGGCTACTTAATCTAGTTTATCACAAATGATTGGGTCACTGCTTTCACTTGTAATTTTTGCCAATGGTTCAGGCCAACTTTTGTTGTTGTTGTTGTTATAGCCTTCCTACTTTCCCCTTCTTTCTTTCCTGGTATTTATTAATCTTCATTACTCAAAATGAAAAGTCTTATGTCCTAAAATAAATGAAAGAAATAAGGCTGTGGATAAGAATTTAGTAAAAGTGAAAATGGCCCTAGCTTTTTAGTTTTCACATCACTGATGTTTGCTACTGTTAAATGAATACTCACATTAGTTAAGTTAAATTGGAAAAAGCAGTGAATTTTTGTGCTGGTTTGTTTGATTCTATTTAAAAGTCCAATCCACCATAAGTAAGCATTTTCAGTAACTGGTTTAAGTTAGTTAATTAAGAGATAATTAAGATAAGATTATTAAAATAGTTTTTTTTTTTTTTTTTTTTTTTTGCTTTTTACTGAGGCAATTAGGGTTAAGTGACTTGCCCAGGGTCACACAGCTAGGGAATGTTAAGTGTCTGAGACCAGATTTGAACTCAGGTCCTCCTAATTTCAGGGCTGGTGCTCTATCCACTTCACCACCTAGATGCCCCTATTAAAATAGTTAATCTAGGATTAGGGCTGGAGATTCATCAACTTCTGCCCATCGATTCTTTTAGCATCTCCTGCATCAGGAACTCTTGGCCAGCCTACAATGTAAATAACCCATCTAGAATTTGGTTGGTTTTTAATCTGACCTTAGAGGAGTAGGTTTATGTTCCTTTCCCAACCTAAGTTACAGCTAGCCCGACTCCCACCAACCTACTGAGCCATCCCTTTCTTCCCTTCTGATTCTCTACACTGCTTTTTGGAGGAGGGAAGGAGGGAGGAGAGTGTATGTGTGTGAGAGAGAGACAGACAGAAAAACAGAGAGAGAGATTGATTTAAGAAAAAGGATAATGTTGGGCTGGGACATGTGCTTACATGTTACAAGATGGAGTTCCCTTAGAGATTTCATGTGTATTTTTTCATTCAGAAGAAGAAAAACATTGTTTTCTCTTTGTTCTCTCTAGGCAAGAGCAGAAGCCTCCTGGGACTCTGCCGTACATAACTCCCCACAGCTTAGCAAAGGAGCCACAGCAGATGAAAGGGTGTTTCTGATCGTGAGGGTGACAGTCCAGCTCAGCCATCCTGCTGAAATGCAGCTGGTGCTCCGCAAACGTATTTGTGTCAGTGTTCATGGCCGCCAGGTGAGTCTAACTCCAGGTGGAGATGTGACTTGAATCAAAAGAACAGTTCCAGGATGGACCCACAGAACGTATTCCCCAGCTCCCTCGCCAGAGAGGGCTGCCGGCAGCCATTCTTCTCTCTGTTCCACCACCACCTTTCCTCCCTTTCTGCTAAACACTCATGGGTTTTCTCTTGTTCTGGTTTTATGGCCAACTCACAGAAGAGGTGAGTCCCTTTTCTGGTGCCCTAGAGCTTCTGTGAGAGGAAAGCCTTTATTATGCCCAGGTCATCCCAAGCCAAACGGCCCTCTAAAAGGTGACTGGTTTCTCCTCTGTTGTTATGCTTCTTCCTTTCCCATTATTATCTCTGCTAGAGGAAAAAGAAGGAAAGATTTATTTAAGCATTTATAACTCGTCATGTGCCTGGCAGAGGGCTGCATTTTCAAGATTAGTAGGGGAGCTTCTATACCATGCTTTACTCTTTTTCTTAGGTTTTTCAGGGAACAAAAAGGAAACTGACAGATTAAAAATAATAATAATAATTCATTTAAAAGAGCACAGTCACAGTTGACAGACCATCAGATGTAATCTTCGCACCTAAAAATTAATCTTTAGTTCTAAATGTCACACTGATATCAATCTTTGAAATGAAAACTGGCTGTAATGCTATTAAAATTGCTGCTTGGCAATACAGCATCAATAAAATCCAAGTCATAGGGTTAGTTGTAGCTATATATGTTGTACCACCCATTTGCCTGCCCTGTCTCTCCTTCCTTATGTGCCTGGGAGAAATTGCTTTAAAAAGATCCAGTTTCTGTTTCAGTTCTAGAAGTCTGAAGTGCCAGGGACTAGTATCCTGGTCCATCTGCTCCCCAGGTCAGTACCATTATGAGAAACTGGTTGTGAAATAGATCATTGTGGAGCTACCAAGCTGTAGCTTCTACCTTTTGGGTAGAAGAACTAAATAGGAACTCCTATATTTTCCTGCTATTTTTTTTTATTCAGAGCTGCTTTGAGCATACTTTTTCCCATTTCTGGAAATATAATGAACGTTAATTTGGAGCAAGACAAGCCTTTATGATGCTGATACAAATAGACCTCTTGCATTCCATTTAAGTAAAGAATGGAAGAAATTACGATGGCAGTAGCTTTTTAATAGAATGCAAAACGCAATAGCTATTTGTGGGTTTAGTGATGGTGACTTTACTACTGATGCTGTTGAAGAAAGTGAAGCCTTGAAATAGTACCTTTATACATAGAGAAACTGATTTGTTTAAAAAATGTAATGAACTGAGGAAAGAAAAAGGCTTTGGTCAGTAGGTTCATATCCTGTTGTATTATTAAGCCTGACAGTTTCATGCATCTTGTAGAAATGATTCCAGTGGAGTCATTTTATGTCTGTTTTTCTCTTCATTTTCTTCCCCCATCCCACCAAGTCATCAATGTTAGTTAAAAATGCTTTCATTTCTATTTTTCTCTATTTTTATCTTATTTTTAGACTTATTTAACTATATTCTACACTCATCCCTGACCTCTTTAAGGATGTATGCTACTAGCAGTATTTTCAAATGAGTCATCTATGCATTAATTCAACAGTTCAATTCTTAACTGTGCAAAGAGCACAGTCAGCATAAACAATGGCCATGTACTCGTAAATCATTTTTCATACTGATCCTACTTTGGTCAAGAATTTAATGACCAGTCTTGTCAATATTCATGGCACAAGATGTCCATCGTGCTGGAGGGAAAAACCATGAAGGAAAGTGTAAGATTACAAGCTCTCACTTGAATCTTACTTAGGAGGTTGTTTTCCTGCAGCAGTACTCTTCATCCTGTAAGCCAATTAGTTACCTCATATGTGAGTGCCTAGGTCAGGGTCTCAGCTTTTGGTATTAGTCAAGATAGCCCTAAAATAAAATAGAAGAAATGATAAACTGGATCCTTCTGGGGAAATAAAGTAATCTAATGATTTATATTTAATGTGCATTCCATTCTTTACATTGTATGATTAAGAACTATAACTACAATTTGGTCAGGTAGGAAAAACATGTACTTCTCATTTTATTTCCCACTAGGGTTTTGCTCAGAGTCTGCTAAAAAAAATGTCTCATCGAAGTTCCATTCCTGGCTGTGGAGTCACCTTTGAAATTGTCTCCAATATCCCAGAGGTGAGCAATCATATAAAGTATAAATTTACCACATACTTAAAGGAAATCATAATAAATGTAATAAAATCATACAATCAAAGATATGAAAAAAAAAATCTAAGAGAAATCAGTCAGCAATGTCGTTAATTACTTACTTGCGCAAAGCATTTAGTACTTCCTATCCTAAGTGCTGAGGGGAAAAAAAGTGGGAAAAAAAAAGTCTGCTTTCAAGGAGCTTCCATTCTAATGGGGAAAACAATGTATATATAATTAGGGACATATGAGATACATATGACATTGTTGTGAAGGTAACATTATAGAGAAAAGCATTAATAATTGGGGTTTAGATGGGAGAAAGAACAGGAAGAGGATTTTGGAGAAGGTGACATTTAACCTGAGCCTGGAAGGAAACCAGAGGTTCCAAGAGATGAGGAAGAGGGAAAAAAAGCATTTGAAAAGGGAGGGCAGCTAGTATGGGAATATAGTATCATAGGTGAGGAAGAACAAGTGGGCCAGGATGCCTGGATTATGGAATCCATAGAGGAGGATTGAGAGTAAGAAGACTGAAATGTTGTGAAGTTTTAAAATGCCAAACAAATATGCTTAGAATTGATTATAGAAACTCTTGAAATTTATTGGATCCCTGCTTATTCTTTGCTTTAATTCTTCTCCTTAATTTGCCTTGCTGTTACTTAACTTCCCCCTACCCATGGTTTCCTCCCTTGTCTTCTTTCCCCACCCTTTGCTTCTCCTATTGCCCATCCCTCCCCCCTTATTTCTTTATAGATTTTGGAGAATGCTATACCCTTCATGGTATATATGTAGTGTTGCCTATTTAACCCATTCCTGATGTGAGTAGGTTTTCAGAGCTACGTGTTCTCCTCCCCCCTCTAATGCCTCTATCTATTCTTCCTCTGTACTTCATTTGTATAAATCTTTCTTTTGAGTTAATCTATTGCTGATGTCAAATCTTAAATATATGGTATACATTTCCATGTAAAAACATAAAAAATTTGTCCATGCTAAGCTTCTTGAAATTGATCTTTGGTATTGGCTCTTATTTGTTAAAATTTCTGTTGAGTTCAGGTTTGGTTGATGGCAAGTCCTGGAAATCTAGAAGTTCATTGAATGTCCATTTTTTCTCATCCAACAATATGGATAATTTTGCTAGATATATTATTTTTGGCCACGGACCTCGTTCTTTTGTTCTATACGATTCTAATGCCTGTAGTCTTTTATTGTGACTGCTACTAAGTCGTCCTGTACCATTCTTATTGTAGTTCCAATGTATTTGAATTTTTTCCAATTCAATATTTATATATATTTTTCACAAAGGAGCTCTTTGAGATGTGAATAGTAGATTTTTTTTTTCTATTTCTACTTTTCCCTCATTTTCTATCACTTCAGGACAATTTTCTTGGATTATTGCTTGCATTTTTTTTTTTAAATCAAGGTTCTATTTTTGATCACAACTTTCAGGGAGTCCAGTTATTATAGTTTCTCTTCTTGATCTGTTCTCAAGATCTATTGTTTTTTTTCCTTATAGTTCACATTCTGTTATATTTTTTTTCATTCTTTATGTTTTGTTTTGTTATTTCTTGGTCTCTTTACTGACTTCCCCTTGCCCAATTTTTTGAGACTCTCTTTTTCTAGTTGGTTAACTTTTTTTTCATAATCTTTTTGTTTTTCTTGAATAGTTTTATGTTTTCCCTCAAAGTCTCTCATTTGATTTTTGCATTCCTTTATTCAGTTCTTCTATAAATTCTCTCTGGGCAGGGAGCCATTTAACATTATTCTTTGGGGTAGAAGAACCTAATTTTTACTTCAATGTCCTCCTCTGAATCCTAGTCTTCATGTTCTCATAGTAAGTAACATGGCTGAATTCTTTGCTGGTCCATTTTTTAAAAATGAGAACTATTAGTGTAAGTACCTCTAATCATGGAGTAGTGGGATGTGCCTCTAGCTTCCCTTCATTCTCCCCTCTGACCTGCAACCCCAAACCTAAAGCTTCCCCCTCTTGCAAGTTCCAGCAGCCCCTGCCCCGAGGCTTCTGCACTCACAGGTGTACTGGTTCCTTCTAGCCCAGGGCCCCGTCTCTGCAGCTCAGCTGGGCCTGGCATTCCTTGTGGGCCATGGTTGTCCTGCCAGGACTCAGACCCTACCCCTCCCCAGGAGGCCCCACTTGGTCTGTGGAGGTATGTGCCCTTCACACTGGTTAATCACCAGCTGGGGGCTTTCTTTGGATCTTCTCAGGTTGTGTCAGGAGGACCCTGTTCTGCCCCATGTCTTCTTGTGTTTTTTTTTTGTTTTGTTTTGTTTTGTTTTTACCATACTGTGTTTGCCACAAGGTGCAGATTTGTTCTATTTGTGGGGGAGATCTGGAGAACTTGAAATTTATTGACCTACTCTGTCACCTTCCCAGAATTCTCCAATCTTATCTGCCTTCCTTTCTTATCTGGAAAATGAGCTGAAGAAGGAAATGGGCAACCACTGTAGTATCTTTGCCAAAAAAACACCTAATGGGGTCATGAATCAGGCATGGCTGAAATGACTGACAAGAAGTGGAGTTCATTGAGTTTGGAGGAGATTGGTCGGAACCATGATCACAGCTGGCCTTTAAGAGTATCACTTTGGCCACTTAATAGTGGCTGAGCTAGAGTGGGGAGAGAATGGATACAGGGAGACCCAATAGGAGCTTGTTGCAAAGGTGAGAGATGATGTGGGTCTAGTCCAGGATGACAGCTATGTGAATGGAAAGAAGTAGACAGCTTTGAGAGGGGTATAGGAAAAAGATTTGACCATTGATTGACTGTGTGGTGTTAGTGAGAATGAGTAAAGAATGACCACAGGATCTGAACCAGGGTAAACTAGCAGGATCATGGTGCCCTTGAACAGTCATAGGTAAGTTTGGAAGAGGAGGGGTTTAAGGGGAACTATAATGAATTATTTTAGATATTTAGTTTGGAAGGTCTTTGGGACATTTAATTTGAAAGTTCAGTATGCAGTTACTGATATGGTCTTACATCTCAAAACTAAGACTCATCAGCCTAGTGAATATAATTTCATGATCTCATAAGAGCTGATGAGGTGCCCCAGTGAGATAGTATAGATAGAGCAATGGGTCTCAAAACTTTTTGGTCTCAGGGCTTCTTTATAAACTCTCAAAAATTATTGAGCATTTCCTCAAAGAGCTTTTGTTTATGTGGATTATATCTATTGATGTTAGCAGTTAAAGCATCTTAATATTATGAAAATTTTTTGACTTTACAGACCCCCTAAATGGATCTCAGGGATATGAAATCATATTTGAGAATCACTGATGTAAAGAAAAAAGAGCTCAGAAAAAAGACTCAGGGGGAAAAAAAGTTCTGTTTCTTGTTGGTGTTTGTTGAAATTAAATATTTTGTTTGGAAAAGCCAAATCCTCACTATTTCATGAAGAAGAATACAGATTATCTTTTGTTTGTTATTAAGAACTATGTAACTTATGATTTCAAGAATCCTCATGTCATTTGCAGGAAATGTGTTTAATGATGATTAAAGTTATTTTAACATTTGAGCGATTTTTCTTTTTCTTCACGATCATCTTCTGGAAATGTAACATTAAATCTTTTGCACTACTTAGATTGTATAATTACACGATCTTCCATGGTTCATAATGGCTTTCTAAGTAATATATTAAAATTGTGATATTTGGCTCTTTTCTAGAAAATCCCTTTGTTAAGGTTCCTATCTAGTCAAAATTAACTATTTAACCCTACTCATTTATGTATGCAGTTAGCCCTCTCAAACTAAGGCCCTCCCCTTTACTTTCCACATTGGCCCTTTCCATTGAAGTCTTTACCTTTTAAAAAATATTCTTGGGCTATTGTCAATTTACTTGATTATTTATGAATTTAAAAAAAACCATATCTTTGTCCCTATATACTGATGTTTTGAATCACACTCTTTTTATGTCTTCTTAAGACATTGTAAATGTTATTGAGTTCAGGTATGATTAATAAAACTTTAATTGATGTTTTAGTTTTATCTAAAATTGTTTTTATTCTTCTTAACATAACATGGTTTTCAGAGGAAAGAATTGTGTGGGAAATTGCTCAAGGATAAATGGCATAACTCTTAACTGGCAAACTATGAATATTTAGCTTGTTACAAAATATGAGTAGCCAAACCCCAGTTGACAAACAATAATATTTCTCAATTATAAAATATTGCAGATGAAAAAAGAAAAGTCCAAAGAAGTTATATTCTGATTTTAATTTAGTATCCTTATTTGTAAAATTAAAATGAAACCCCAGGTGAGAAAATAAATTTCATTACACCATGAAAGAACTATGGAAAGAAAGTTAAGATATACATTGTGCTAAATTTTGTTTTTATGGATTTCTGCAATCACCATAAAGGGGGGTGTGTGAAAATTTGAGAGGAGTAGTATTTAAAATGTACAAGTTATCATGCTAACTGTGCAGAGTCAAAAATGAAGTATTCTCTATTCTCAAGGAACATTTTCATTCTTTTGGGAAAGTTGTTCAGCATTGCTCAAAAACTTTACAATTACATTATGATTGTTTACTAAATTTGCTCAAACAAGCTGGTACTTAAATAGAAGTACTTCCAACTTAGCAGCAGTCTGGGAAATGTCTCTTGTGTATGTGTGGCCAGCTGACATCTAAAGGGAAGGGAAGTTTTAACATGAAAACTTGGTGAGAAATGTTTTCTCAACTGCTCCCTGAAACTGATAGGAGAAGATGCATTCCAGAGCACTCCTGGCTTGGAGCTTCCGGCTCCCCAGGCCTAGGGTATGGGTTAATATTGGACCTGAGCCTACCTCGTTCCAGGCTCTGCTTTTCTAACTCTTTCCTGTCTAACTTCCTTAATCACACTTCTCTTTCTCCTTGGCTTCCTCAGTCCTCAGCATCTTCCCTTGCTCCTTCAATCTGTATGATGAAGAACTAGATTCCACAAGACTTTTGCTGGTTGTACATTATATTTTACAATTGCTGGTAGTTACGAGCTGAGTCTCATAAATCTACATACCGTAGTAATATGTGATATTATACAATGACAGGAATTAACAGAATAATATTGTTGAAAATATATAGCATTTCAATGAAGTTTTTACATATTTATATGTGTGTATATATATATATATATATACATATATATATGTCATCTGTATATAGACAGTATGAAATATATAACATTTCAATGACAGTTATAAAGAGATTTTTGAGGCTATCCTGGGAACTTAAATACCAGGTATATAAATTCTTTCCCATGAAAATATATTTCAAATTACAGATAACTTAAAAGTGAGCTTCTTTGAAGATAATTCCGCTTAATATGAAGACTATATTATGTGCTTATATGCCTCTTATTGTATAAGCTAAGAAGTTTTAAAAATAGTTCCTCCATTGGAGTTAGTGATTTTAATAGAAAAAAATTTTCCATTTTCCAGGATGCTCAGGGAGCAGAGGAACGAGAAGCATTAGCAAGAATGGCAGCTAATGTTGAAAATCCAGCCTCAGCAGACTCAGAGGCCTATATTGAAAAATATTTGCGAAGTGTCTTGGCTGTTGAAAACCTCCTTACTTTGGATCGTCTTCGTCAGGTCTGATGATGGAATAACCTAACTCAATACCTCTTGCTGGGTCGTTTGTTTTGTTTTGTTTTGTTTTGTTTTTAACTGCCTGTGGGTCATGATTTTAATTATAATTGTTTAGCTGAATTAAATACATTCACTTCCACTTGTCATCCACTAAATCTCTTGGAACATAGATTAAATTGGGAAAATTACTTCTGAGAGGATTGGGTAGGAAAGGAGTTTTTCATTTATTCTTGTTAGAAAAATGTTTTCAAATCTCTTTGAAAGGCAGTACTATTGCTGACCATGTCCAAAATTTTTTAACAGGGTGCTTATCTTGACTAAGCAGAAATATTCATTGCATAGGGCCACTCAAATAAGTAGATTTTTAAAGTGGAATTAAATAAATAAAATCTCTAGGTAATCTTTAAACCTCATTTTAGCTAGTAGTTTCAAGCCTTTTAACAGAATTACTAATAAAATGCAAAATGTAACTTTCAGATTTTTTTTTCTTCTGACCACTTTCTGATCAGTGAAATAGTCAAAACCCTGATAATGGGAGAGAAAAGAAGTGTATAGTTTACAAAACCCTCAGACTACTTAATTGATTTTGCTAAATGATCAAAAGTTGATTGTAATTAGGTACTTGGGCATATAAAGTAAGGCATTACTTAAATTATTTTGTATGCATTTGTATCTGTGATGGGCCAAAGGGAAAACTTGATCTGAGCAATACTTCTGATGTGAATTTTTCTCATTTTGGATTTATAATTCACAGGAAGTTGCTGTGAAGGAGCAGCTAACTGGAAGAGGAAAGCTGAATAGGAGGAGTATTAGCTCTCCAAATGTGAACCGAGTAAGTTCATTAATGTTCTTTTCCTTTAAATTAAGGAACAGATAAAATGTGGAAGGGATGGAACATGAAACACACACACACCTTAGCAAAGAAATAAAGCTCCTGGTCCTTCTGGGTACACATGTAAAGGGTGCTGGATGGGGTGGTTCTTATTCTAGCTCTGTTACTAATTATGTCTTGTATTTCCAACACCAAAGGGTCAGAGGGAAATGCTCTATAAGCCATCAAGCAATACAAAAGTGGGAGTAGTTTGACGTAGAGCCATTGCACCCTGCTTCTAATCTTTTGTTTCTTCTACTTGCTGTATATCCAGCTTTTCACATGGTTCACTGTCTGGGACTAATAAGATTGTAGTCATTGAAAGGTGCCATACCGCAGTCTTGCTATTATAACCCTAAGGACCATGGAACTTTTTCATCTAACTTGCAACTAAAATGTCACATCTGTCTTATCTCTCCACATAAGAATGTGACATCCTTGAGTGCTGGATTGGGTTCTTTTCTGTTTCCTTAGCATTTAGCTCAGTGCTTTGAATATAGTAAATGTTTTAAGTTCTGCTTTTTTTCTCATTCACTCAAAATTTATGATTTCAGCTCTCTTGCCATTTCCTCAACTATAAAATGGTTTAAACTTGCTTATCTCTGTTATCTCCTTCAACTCTTAATATTTTATCAGGCCCAAATTTTTAATGAATATTAAATTCACATTCATATAAAAGCAACCTCTCATGGTGTTATTTTTATCTTTTCAGCTCTCTGGAAGCCGACAAGATCTTATTCCAACATACAATTTAGGTAGTAACAAGGTAAGCATTTAATAATCCTTTTTTCCAGTAAGAGGATTATTTTGGAGATTTCAGAAAAATAAACCCATTTCTTTTTGAACCTTCATCACAAACATCACATACTTAATTTACACATGCTAATTTCTTACCTCCCCCCCCCCAATCCTTTTTAATTCTCTTGTACATGCAGAGATGTAATGTGTATATGATAGAAAGAGGGCTGGATCTGGTTTGGTTAGGTTGAATCTCAACTCTAAAATGTATGAGTATTGTGACCTTGGGTTACCTAACTTCTCTGAAACTTACTTTACTCATCTATAAAATGGGATAGTACTTTTTGTACTTCAGAGGAATTTTGTGAGGATAAGTTGTAAAATGTGTGTGTGTGTATTTGTACACGTACATATGTGTACACACACACATTCATTATTTTTTTAAAATGTCAGCTGTTACGTCTTTCCTAGGAAGATGTTTATTTCTTTCTAATTTCCCACCACTCCATCATAAGCGGATCCTTCCAGACCTTTTTGTGATTGAGAAATAATTTTTTATATGATCAATTCAAAATATTATATATTATTGTGTATAAGCAACAAGATAGTTATGGTGTTTACAATAAAATAATTGTATCATGATGAAAAACTTATGAGCAGAAATGAAATTATGCCTGAAAAATTATGCTAGTTCATTAGTATATGTGTCTTTTGGTTCTTTGGACCAAAAAAAAAAATTTGAAAATAGGGGTTAATGATGTTTTTGATGTTAGCTTGGAATCTTTTTTGTTGCTGTAGGCATACTAAGACAGCTTTTCTTATAAAGATTTAAATGAATTATGATGAAAATTGTGTTTTAAAATTTTTATTTAATATTTTATGAAACCATATCATTATAATTGTTTTCTTTTTGCAATGCTATATATTTTATAGATTTAAAGAGATTATTTTGAAAGGGAATCCATAGGGGACTGTCACTAAAAATGCTAAGAATTCTTGCTTTGCAGAAGAACATTCTCTGGAAGTTGTATAGTGTGTTTGACGCATGTCACCGTCTCGTATCTGCCATTTTGAGTTTCTTCCAGTTGAGTTCCTTGGTTTTCTCTAAGTTATCTATTATGTAGATTTACACTGTCAACTCACAATTATTTTCCCGTTATTAATGTTGTGCCAAACTGAAGAAATATTGCTTTCGCAGCAGACCACCTTTTCCTTCCTCCCTCCCTCCCTTCCCTCCCTTCCCTCCCTTCCTTCCCTCCCTTCCCTCCCTTCCCTTCCCTCCCTCCCTTCCCTTCCCTCCCTTCCCTTCCCTCCCTTCCCTTCCCTTCCTTCCCTTCCTTCCCTTCCTTCCCTTCCTTCCCTTCCTTCCCTTCCTTCCCTTCCTTCCTTCCCTCCTTCCCTCCCTCCCTCCCTCCCTCCTTCCCTCCTTCCCTCCCTTTTTTTTTATTAAAGCTGTTTATTGTCAAAACATATACATAGATAATTTTCAACATTCACTTTTTTAAAACTTGGTGTTCCACATTTCTTTTTCTTCCCATCCCCCCACTCTCTCTCCTAGGTGGCAGGTCATACAATATGTTAAACATGTAACAATTCTTCTATACATATTTCCACAATTATCATGGTGCACACACACAAAAAAAATCAGGTAAAAAAGGAAAAAAAAAGAGGAAGAAAACAAAATACAAGCAAACAACAGCAAAAAAAGTGAAAATACTATGTTGTGATCCACACTCAGTTCCCACAGCCCTCTCTGTGGGTGCAGATGGCTCTCTTTATCACAAGTTTATTGGAATTGGCTTGAATCACCTTGCCATTGAAAAGAGCCACATATCAAACTATCTTTTTCTAAGGAAGACTAGGAAATTTCTATCTTTATATATATTGCTACTTTCTCCTTTTATTCAAGCCTATAAATTAAAATATCAGATAGTATTCATGAAGTCATCAAGAAACTCATCTTCGCAAAGGCAGAGAGTCATTTAAATAATCCAACTTGCTAAAACTACATTTGTTGTTTTTCAGTTGTTTCAGTCTCATCCAATTCTTCATGACCACATTTGGGGTTTTCTTGGCAAAGATACTAGAGTGGTTTGCCATTCCTTGTCCAGCTCATTTTTACAGATGAGGAAACTGAGGCAAATAGAGTCACACAATTAATAAGTGTCTGAGGTCAAATTTGAATGCAAGAAGATGAGTCTTTCTGACTCTAGGCCCAGCACTCTATTCCTCGTGCCACCTTGCTGCTCCAGATTGCAGAAGGAGTTTGTTATTTATGTGATTGGATATGAATGGAGAAGGCCTGGGTTTGAAACCTGATTACCACTTTCCAACTGAGTGACTTTTTTATCCCTCAATTTCTTCATCTTTAAAACAGGGATAATGAGCCTATAAGACACAGGATTTTGTAAAGGATACATGAGATCACTTCAGGTGCTACATAAATATTAAGGAGTTATTATTAAAAATTACCTTTTTTTTTTTTTTTTTTTTTTACTATTGTTATCATATCTCTTTGGGCCTCCATTTCTTCATCTGTAAAGTAAAAATAGATTTACCTGTCCTATCTTTTTCATAGCAGCACGCTAACAAAATAATAATGTCTGTGAAATGCTTTGAAAACTTGGGAAGCACTAAATAGAAAATGCCCATGAGAATTTAAAAAATGGAAAACATAATCCTCTAAAACATTTCACTATTTTAATCATCCCTTCTTCTTTTCTGTTTCTTTTTTCTTTCTAAAAAAGGTGTTTTATAGAGGGAATTGCCACTGGAGGTGGGATGCTCCTTCTGTCTGCCCTGTTTTCCTACCTTCTGTCTTTGAACAATAAGAGAATCCTTTATTTCTACTTTCAATAATAGGACATCTGAGGAGGCTGTCCTCCTTTGTCCTTGATCATCATTCTCCTCAGTCATGGAGCCCAGGAACTGAAGTTCTTACAGAATAGTCTTCATGGTATTCCAACTTATGGAACAGGCTCTCTATTAGGCCACCCTCTACTTTATTGAATGAATACACACACACACACACACACACACACACACACACACACACACACACACAC
>JAJPUD010001635.1:19479-39948 GCA_023553655.1 Myrmecobius fasciatus | reverse complement strand
CACACACACACACACACACACACACACACACACACACACACACACACTCAATAGGCAGGATCAGGAAAAAACAATACAAGGGATATATCTCCTCAAGGTCTCTCTTAAGAACATTAGAATTGCTGATGGTCATGGCTCTCTTCAATAATGAAATGTTTCAAACCAGTTGAAATTGTTCACTGAAGAAAGCTATATACACCCAGAGAGAGGGATGTGAAATATGGACCACAACATAACATTTTCATGCTCTCGATTGATGTTTGCTTGCATTGTATTTCCTTTCTCTGATTTTTTTTTCTTGTAGATACGATTTTTCTTACACAGCAATGATAAGTGTGGAAATATGTATACATATATTTGATTTGTCAAATATTTTAACATAATTAACATGTAGTGGATAGCCTGCCATCTAGGGGAGGGGTGGGGAGTGGGGAGTAGGGGGAAAAAATTTGTAACAGAAAGCTTTGGAAGGGTTAATGTTGAAGAATTACCCATACATATGTTTTGCAAATAAAAGTTTTAATTAAAAAAAAAAGTTAGAATTGATAGCATGACATAGGAGACACTAGCACGGGACCGTCCCATGTAGAGTGCCCTCATTGGAGAAGATTCTCTGATCAGAATTGAAGTCACTCAAATAAAATGTGAGGTACAGAGTTAGAGAGTCTACCCCAGATTATAAATGGGCTTTTTGTGCCCGACCCTGGCAGAGCCTTGCCCACTTAGATTGTTCTGCTAGACTCCGAGGTATCATTTTGGCCTCTTTGAGAATAAAGGATGACAAGTAACATAGCATAACAAAATATGCTTTTTTGAACTCAAACTCGTGCCTTTTCCCCATTAGAAAGGTTGATCCTCAGCCATCTCCAGTTTTGCTGGGATATTCCGCACATTCCTAGGTCACGTGTTAGCGCAGGTCAGAATCCTTCTCACATTCAATCATCTGACAGATTCTTTCTCTCAGTGTCAAACTTCCAAGTCCCCAGCCTCTTTGGCTTTTATAGATTCATTGTTGTCCCAGAGCAGACTAGCTCCTAAATGCTTCATTAAAGTGTAATTGGAGAAAATTTAACATAACGAAGACAAATACAATAGAACACAGATAATTCTACTTTATGGTTTTTAAACAACAACCTGCATGTATCCTTATGTATGGTTTAGTGGTGTCCTGTTATTTGAGTTTGACATCACTGGCTTATAGAAAATGAATATTTCAGGGATCTCATGCTACCTAAAAAGCAATTGAAATAGTTGATAATGCTTACTTTTGCCTGGTCTAGGGCACCTAGAGACCAAGTACTTTTGGAACTCTTTGGAAAAATATTGTGAGGCTCACAGTCTAAAGGTTAGCAATTCCCTTCTGTTTCCAAGAGTCCTAGTCATGGGTTGCTCTGCAATCCAGCCATCATGTGGGACCTTGGGAAGAACACCCTCCATGCCTATTCCTGAAACATCTTGAGGTTGTATCTAGCCACTGTTTTAGGAAATCTTTGGGGGAAAAAAAATCAAAGAAAGGGTTCATATAATCCTCTGATTTTCTTACTTTGTTGTTTTTCATTAAACAGGAAAATGGGTAATTATTATGATCATGTCATCAACACAGAACTTGTAATGCATTACCAGCCAGGATTGCTATCACCTGCCTTGAAATAGGACTTTATGAACCATTTAGCAAAAGTGATATTATCAAATTTGACTTCAGAGGGCACCCAAGGTGGTTCAGATAAAATGTGACAATTAATAGAAGTGGTTTTAATAGACCTAGAACCATCTATTTGAATAACAGGGTATCTACTACTCAACCTATTTCAATCTTTAAGAGATTCTTGAATTCAATGTTGAAAGTCCTGTTGGATAAGGAAGGACATGGTAATTTGTTTCAAAGATACCTTAATGAACTTCCTGGATCTTAGATCCCATAAAATCAAATTGCCCCAGCCAACTATTTGCCAAGCATGAAAGACTCTCAGGAATTCAGGGCCATTTTACTTTGGACAGCTTTCTGCTGAACAAGACTTCCTTGGCTGGGTGGGATAATCCCACTGCAGATTTTCTCCTTCATGGTGCCTCTTGTCAATCTGTTGAAACTTGCCAAGTAGAGGGAAAATTGGATGACTCAAATAACCAATTTACCTCAGCACCTTCATTTAACTGGATCCAAAGAAACAATTCTATTTTTGATGCTTCCACTTTGCTACTTTACTTATATGTCTCAACCTTGTGTGCTATTCTTCCACAAATAAGTGAGTAAGGCAAAAAGGACCTGGGAGAAGGAGCTGCTAATAATTTAGAGCTATGGTTAAGATGGAGAGACACCATATGAATATCTCATCCTTTTCTACTCTAAAATCACCGAGAGCTTATACAGCTCAATAGACAGGCTGCCCTGTAAGTATATGAGTATCCAGTAGTTCAGTCCATGCCAGATCCTCTGGGCATTATTTTTCAGTAGTTCCTTCTTTGCTGTTCCTTATGTTGGTAGATGTGGCAATTTGCGGCCAGATATTCTTAGTGTGGTGGGGCTTTTGAAAGCGTGCTGGATCTGGGTTTGAATCTTGCTTTGGCTACTTGTAGTCTGTGTGACCTTAGACAAATGATTTAAACATGAGGTACCATTTTTCCATCTCTAAAATGAAGGGGTTTCCTTTTCACTCTATCTTTTCACTCTTCACTCTGCAATCCTGTTTGCTGTCACAAAAACCTGAAATGATGTGTTTTACAGATCAGTCACCTAAACAGAACCTTCTTATGGACCGTAAACTTTAAAATCACTAAATATCTTCCCAGGAGGTCCGTTCTATCAGTGTCCAGAAAGGCAAGTTAGAACTTGGGGGCTTGGAAAGCTGGCTTCCTATGGGTGTCTACAGCTTCTTTCTCCCTCTATCTTTGATTCACTGGAATCTGTCTCCCAAAACACTTATGCAAAGTGAGTGTTGCCTTGGGGTTTCTTTTTCTTAGGCAGCCACATGCAAAACACCCTGGGTTGCTCAGAAACTTGGTTTACATAGTCAAATAAAATTTAGCATATTTGGTTCATAATTATTCCATGTGTTAGTCTTGTTTCAACAACAACATTCAAAAGGAGAGAAAGATCTGCTTATCACAGGCCTGTGATGATCATAGGCCCTGTAAAACTGTTGGCTTTGCCAAGACAGAAATTTTGAAATTCTAGGGTTCTCAAAATTTGATTACCATTTATACACAGAGCCCCAACTATTGCCTCCTGATCTTTCAGTAATCCTTGTTTTCATTTGGCTCCCATTGGGGTACATGGGAATAGTGGGGAGACTATTTTTGACTTAGGATTTTTTCAGGTAAGAAAGAAAGCCCAGTTCCAGGGAGCCTCTCTTTAAGCCAGGCAGGTAGATGGAGTTTGCAGGCATGGCTGCTGGGCATGAACTGATGGAGGGTTGCGCATTTTGGCAGTGGGAACTTTCTGTCTTGGTGTGACTTGGGTGGGCTTGGGGCAACATTGTTTAGCCACTGCTAAGAAAGGGAGAGCACCCCGAGGGTCAAAGTGAGTTGGTAGTGGGTGGGCTTGGGGGAAGGCCCCTTGGATCTCTTGTTAGAGACTCTGTGCCTAGGATGCTATTAAGTGATCTTTATTTTCCTATACAAGTTGACTTTTTTTTTTTTAAATAATGATAGCTAATATCTACGTACTGTTTAAGGTTTACAAAATACTTGACATGTTACCTTGTTTGATGTAAGGTAGATGTTATTGCCAGTGTTATGGAGGAGTAAATTAAGATTAAGAGAAGCTTAGTGACCCACAACATCTGAGTCTGGATTTGAACTCAGGTCTTCTTGACTGCCAAAATACCTTGTCTCTAATGTCTTAATGAGAAGAGAAAGAGAGAGCCTATTGTTTGAGCTAGTTTCCTAGTTTCCCTCTGATTAGAGGGAAAAGATTTGTTATCTAAGCTTTGAAGTAGGTTAGAAAAGACAATATACCCCCATTCAACACCCCCAACTCAAGAATATCTTCCCTTTACTTACTCATTCTAGATTGATTTGTATTAACAGATTTGTCTTTTCAAAGTATAGTATCCTCTCTCCCTAATCATTCAGTTCTTTTATTCTTAATCAGACTGACATCTAGCTGAGATAAATAGCTCTTTGATAAAAGAATTATGATTGGTTGAAAAGTTGAGTTCTGTATGACAGCAGAAAATGTATCTTTGGTTCAATGTGGCACATACATTGCCAGTACCTGAGTTAGAATATTAAGACTAGTTTTCAAGGCCCAGTCTTCCCAGTCCAGCTTAATTTAGTTTCCAATCTCCATTTGTCTCCCACCAAATGGAGTATGAAAATAGAATCAGTTCAGTATGTCTCTGCCTGATGGCAGGTCATAAGATTTAGAGCTTACTGGGACCTCAGAGATAACCCAGTCCACACCCCTCTTTATTTTCTTGATGATGTAATTTCCAACTCTACCAGGGAAAGTGACCTGCCCAAGGTCATATAGGGAGTCAGCTGCAGAATTGTAGTTCAGACCCAAGTCTCCATGCCAAATCCAATATTGTTTTCACTGTATCACATTTCTTCTTCTGAGACTCCTGATCTCATTTCCTTGGCTCGCATCCTCACTTAACCTTCTTCATTTTTATTATGAGTGGAATAGAATTGTAGAACTGTGGAATTTGGGGATTTTTCTAATGCTAGAATGTCTAGAATTCATTTCTTCCTCCTTTCCCAACCCTTAGCATTATATTATGTTTATATCTCATAGTGACATAAAAGACATTCTAATATTTGCTGAATTAAATTGAATTGGAATAGGCAGCTCCTAAATAGCTTGCTAAAACCAGTTCAGCCATGGCAAAACAAGCAGCCTAATTTCTCTTTCTTTCTTATGCCCAGCATGTTTATTACTCAAGTTTAATGTAGTAAATGAATATGAGATCAGAGCCCAGATTTTAGATTAAGGTAATATGTGGGCATAAAATGGTAATCTTTCACTTTGAAAATTAAATGAGATTAGACAAACATAGAGGCAAAAAAGGCAGATCCTGTGGGAAGCTATTCATTTTCCAAAGCTTGTCAAATAAAGGAGTTTTTGAGATTTTTTAAGAAAGGAAAATTTGAGATTTTTTTCCTCCCCCCTTAATGTTAGCAATTGGAAAGGAAGACCACTAAATGTAGGCTTTACAAGAGGCTATTCAAAACCATTTCCACTATCCATCCTTTTTAAAAATCTAGCAGATTATTTTAACTCTTGCTTTTGTAGGATCAAGATCATTTGATTTGATATCTCCAGTTCTTTTCCTTTCCACCCAAAAAAGCAAACAAAGAGTTTCTCTGTATTTTCATACAAGCTGCCCATTTAGTGCATATCTTACATAGGTATTGCATATGAACTGATCTGAGATCAAAATTGTCTAGGAGAAGATCAGATTAAATCACATTTAGTAAGTTATCCCAATGCTTCAATAGTTCCAAGGTGCATGTTGCTCAAAAAGTCTTTTTTAACATTTATATTTTCTCACTGACTTCAGTTGGCATCAGTATTCTCCTTTTTGATTACAATTCCTGGAACCAGGATTCTTAATGTATAAAAACTAAAAATAAGCCACAGAACAATGGTAGGACTCATCATGGTTAAGTGGATTATTTTTTTTTTTTTTGGTAGCATGTTGTTAGCAATAATGATTGCATAGAATAAATGGCAGAAAAGACATTGTCCTAGAGAGCTATGACTGGAAGAAAAAAAGGATTAATTATAAGGGTAGCAGGTAAACAGCTTCTTTGCACTGACACCCACAAAATATAAAAATAATTTTAATTTTAATTCCTTCATTCTTTTTTTTCCCCCCCTCTCTTAGAAAAACAGGTGATTTGCCTCCTACCTCTTATTTTGACTTCAGTCATCCCTTTTCTTTTGTGGACTTCAGTATCCCACCGCTACTACTATCCTCTCCCTTTCCTTTCTTGTTCTCCAGTCTCCCTTTTATTAAAACACATGCCAAAGTCTCACCTATCCTTTAAAAAGTAGGAGCAGGGGCAGCTAGGTGGTCAAGTGGATAGAGCACCAGCCCTGAAGTCAGGAGGACCTGAGTTCAAATCTGGTCTTAAACACTTAACATTCCCTAGCTGTGTGACCCTAGGCAAGTCACTTAACCTCAATTGCCTCAGCAAAAAGCAAAAAAAACCAAAAAAAAACTAGGAGCATGCCTCAGCCGGACTACTCTTTCAAGATAGGAGATTCTCTACTTTCCTCCATGTCTAGAATGGGTAGTTCTCCTTCCCCACCCATTCTTTCTTTAGCTTCCATATCCACCACACCTGAAACTGCTGGAAAATGACACCCAGGAATGCTTCTGTTAGCATTTTTCTAGGTTAGGCCTAACCCAAGCTAATCCATTCATTAATGCTGAGACTTAAAATGCAACAAAGCACTCATAAATCATTAAATGTAATGAATTTACTTTACAAATCCTGCTGAAAAGAGTACAAATTCAGAGTTAAAAGGATTTAAAAGACTACTTCTTTACACCTCCACAGTAGCCAGTCTTCTAAGTTAACAAGACATTCTTCTGGGACAGCAAATGCTCAGGTAAACATTCCTCACTTCACTGGGGTTTTCTAAGCTTTAACAGGCCTCCTTGCATCCTTAAAGGGGACCAGAGCACGACCTTGGAGAATGAATATGGTCCATCTTTCCCACTACCTGGACAGCCCCTGAAAGAAGCCACAATGAAGTGAATGGGCCAATCGTAGTTTCAACATTCAACAGTTTCTACCACATACCTCCTTTGATGTCTTTGGTATTTTTCACACCTGACCATACTCTTAAAAACAACAAAACAAAACTCTCTCCCTTTGGCTCCTGTAACATTGTAGCATTTTTTCCCCTGAGGCAGTTGGGGTTAAGTGACTTGTCCAGGGTCACACAGGCCCTCTTAACTTCAAGGCTGGTGCTCTATCCATTTCTCCAAGAATCTTTATCTTTTCCTTTGGACATCTCATCCCATCTCATCAACTATTAATTCTTTGCATGACTTTCAAATGTAACATTCTACTCTTGACCTCTTTCCCAAGCTATGGACCCCCATTTTCAACTGCTTTTAGGAGTTTGATGACTATTTCTAAAACCTTCATTTTCTGATTACTCTGGGTTGTATTTTGTTTATTTGTTTTGTTTTTATAAATGGTAATGCTCTTTGCTTATCCATGTTTAAAATGCTTGTGTCTTCTTTGACTTACTTTGTACTCCCTCCCTCTCGATATACTGAAATTCTTTAGGCTTCTAGATTCTGGACTGTCTTCAGCCTGTTCTTGCATTTCCATTTTTGCTGGCACAATCCTATTCCAGGGCTTTTTCATCTCTCACTTAGAATATTTCAGTGAGTTTTTAAGCAGTCTCCCAGTAGTTTGCATTGCATATATTTGTGCAGTTGTGGCAAAAATAGGAAGAAGTGAGGAGACTTGCAAAAAAACCCAAAACAAACTTACAAATTTAGGCTAGATATAAGGATATATTTCACAACAAGAATTACGCTGACAGAGGAGGTTGTGAGTTCCATGTCACTAGAGGTCTTCAACTTTTTGGGTGTGGTATAAATCAGACTCTATGGGTTGAACTAAATGATCTTTGAATAGGAAGGTCCGGAAACCAGCTCAAACTGCCTGGTGACAGCATTTATACCTGAGAAGCCAGGAAAGGCTCTATATCAAGGCTTGATTTATTATTTGTTATTGTTGGTTGTCTAGACTTAAGAAAGTGAAAGCGAAAATGTTAATAATGTATATGTCACATGCACATTTTTTTTCTTTAGAGAACTGATTGCTAAACATTTATCAACATACTACTGCCTCTGAGATACTTTCCAACTCTGTGATTTTGAGTTTAAGTAATTATTTAATTCTAATATATGTCTTCCCTCCCCTCCTGAATTGTAATCTCCTTGAGAAGAGGGATCAAGTCTTATAAATCTTTATTTCTCTGTTAGCACTTAGTGCAATGCCTTGCACATAGTAGGCACTTATTGTCTATGAAATTGAATTAACAGCATAGTATATGAAATTGTTTAAAAAGAGCATCACTATTTTATGGGGGTATAAACAGTGTATGTAAACAGACTTAGAATATACAGGTTTCACTTTAAACACTTTCCCATCATGGAATGAGGAAGGGGGATGAGGTTTTAAAAAAAAAAAAAATTTCTAGAGACCTGAAACTGTTGTCTAAAGATAAAGAACCCTTTCTTTGATGTTGAATTAGTGAGTACACTTCATTATTCTTTTTGTTGTTGTTGTTGTTGTTGTTGTTGTCCTTCCCTTTGAAACAAAATTCCATTCTATTCCAAAGACATTTGAGAGATTAAAACATCCCCTTTCTTGGATGATAATAGCTGCACACAGTTGGCATGTCATCTTCCTCAAGGTTAAGAAGATTGTTAAGGTAAACTGATAGAAATGAAAACATTCTCCCATTTGTCATTATAGGCAGGGTTACAGATATGTTAAGTTTATCAAAGCTCTATATATTTCTTTTCTGATATTCCCTTTTGAAAGGCTTGAAGAGAAGAGACATTGAGAGTTATTGTTCTTATTCACGTCTGCTAGTATTATTGGAACAATGGCGGGGTAGAGGGGGAGGGGAGGGTGCTGCCAACTGGGAAAAATGAGCTGTGAAGTTAGTGGAGCCTTGAATATGCATTGGAGAAAAGGTAATACCTGGACTATTCGTCACTGGATGATTTTACACCAAGTGGAGATGGTGTAGACTCTAAATCAGCTACTTAGTTTCCTTCTTAAGGGACATAGTATCAGCTGCCAGCCAAGAAGGAAAAATCTAGGATATAAAAATAAATCTATTCCAAAATTAAGTGAGATGTCTTAGAAACAACCTTGTATCAGTTTGACACTGCATATGTAGGAAGAATTTTTTTTTTCCCTTGGGAGGCTCAGACGACCATTGACCTTAGCATTCAATCATTTGTCTGTAGTAACTCAGAATACACAAAGCTGTAGTTTTCCAGACAAATAATTAGATTTAAATGTAAAAAAGACACATTAATATAACATTAACGTGTATAAATCAAAGTGTGATTTATAGCAGCATGAACTATTCTACCGTGGAGCATTTTAGAGTTAATGGGTTCCCTAAATACTCAAATTTAGGCACTTACTACCTTGTAGGGTTTGTTGACCTAAATTCCATTTCTCTAGCCCTGTTAATAATTGTTTAGGAACTTATGATTCAAAATTTTTTTTAAAATAGTCCTTGAGCAACTGGTCAAGTATGCAAGATGCTCACTGTGCAAGGGAGGATGGAGGAAAGAAGGAGTGGGTAAGAAGCTAGACATGATTCCTGGAGAGAAGTTGGGGGGGGGGGGGAATAAGAGTTTCTCAGTGATGATCTCTATGCTAGATTAAGAGATAGAGGTGATTCTACTATCCTCAAAGCATTTTCAGAGCTATAGAATATTGAGGATGCTCAGGTTAAAAGTGGAAGTCTAATGGATTAGGCCTAAGCAATAGGACTCCTGGTCATTCAAACAGTGAGTAGCAGGATCCATTCTAGGTATATATAGACAAGCTTAGGATTTCTTTACTGCAGGGAGATATCCATTTTGCACCTACATTTTTGTGTGTATGCTAATTACCTAATGAAATTCAACAGAGACTCTTTTGGGGTTGGATGGAGCTTCTTTACTTAGGGAAGATTCATAGTACTTATATAGGGGGAGTCTAGGACTCATTGTCCAATGACAGCTCACATTTGTAGCTTTAAGATGTTTTGGATAGTTTCCCCACATCAGCCTTCTGCAGTGGATAGGAGAAGTGTCATGTCCATTTTATAGATGTGCAGAAACTGAGATTAAGGCTAAGAAATTTGCTTGGAGTCATATGACTAGTGATTGTTGAAGCCAAGTTCTGTGTCGAAGTGACTTGAACTATGGACATAAGAGTTGAGAAAGACCCAGGTTTAAATCCTGCCTCAGATATATTCTAGCTAAGCAACTCTGGGTCTTAGTTTCCTCATCTGTAAGAGAAGCCCTGAGAGATGAGTTTGGATTTGATGATGTAATGTGCTTTCATATCCTAAATTTTTGATTCTATGACTCCAATTCCAATACTCTGTTATAATGTGTTTTATTCCATAGTGGGGTGGGTAGGTGTACGTGCGTGCATGTGCATGCTGTGATTTATAGGAAATAAAAGAACCAGCCTCAGAGTCATTTTCACTGTTACCATAGCCTGACTGTGTGACCCTGAGCAAGTTATTTGGCTTTTCCCTCTCCTGTTCCTTCTCCTATACAGCTCTCTAAGAATGGAGATTGCAGTATAGTTGGCAAAGGCATTCTTTGTTGGGGTGGAAATCACCCTTCCCTCTCTGCCTTTTTGTATCTCTCCTTTCCCCCCAAATTCCCTGAGACTTGAGAGCAAGGTAGTCTATGACTAGAAGGACCAGTAGTAATCCATTTGAAAGTTAATTCAAAGATAAGATACATATACCAAAGTGCACATAAAAAGAAAAAATAAAGAACAAGGAAATATTTTAGAACAGGGTTTCTCAACTAATTTGAGCACACAACAATTTGTATTAGCAGATATATTGATAACAGCCATAAATGCTGATGCAAGAATTTCAGGAGTTGAAGGTATCCCTGGAATGAAGAACAATTGGGAAAATTTTGGAACAAAGTGGAAAATATTAGAATTATTTTCCTTAAAAAAATTTATTACCAATAAAAATATGTATAAATGTGATATTGCTATCTGTAAAACTATATAATAAGTATTTATTTAAATGTAAATATATTACTATTTAATGGGAAGATAGCACTAAGATTTGGAAGACTAAAATTGCATGTAATTTGGGAAGTGTTGGTTTAGATTACATGAGCAGAACGTCCAGAGAAGAGACATCTCAGCTCCTCTTATACTTGGGAAAAGTGGATTTTTAATGGTTTGCTGAAAGCCTGGAAAAAATAATAATTCCACAGTAAATTCAGCCAATATTTGTAAATCATCTACAATCTGGGGAATAAAATGAAAAATTACACCATCCCTGTCCTCATGGTGTTTATTATAGTTTAACAAGGTGGGTACAACAGCCTTATGCTGGGTAGATTGTGGTGATGGCAAAGAGAAAGTGCTTGTAGGCAAATATGGATGAGAATTTTCAATGAGAGAGTTAGAGAAGCCTGCCTTGAGGAAATGTCACTAAACTGAACTCTGTAGAACGAGAAGGCTTTGGACAGAAATAAGGAGAGATAAGGAAAACATGCTTTTCCAATAGGAAGAATAATTTAGCCTGCTGCATATAGGTGGGAGATGGCAAGCTGAAGTTAGAGAGTAGCTCAGGAGTTAATGAAAGAGAATAGTGTGGAGTAAGGCCCAAATTTACATTCAAGTCAGGCATTTTGATCAGACTTGGGGGGTCTTATTCTATTTTATGGAAGTAGGAGTCTATTGAATTCTCTGGAACAAGTCCAGCAAGAACTGATTAATGACTTGGTCTTTCCAATGGGAAGTTGTCTTCATGCAGATGTGTGAAAGGCAGAAGAAAGTTTGGAAATAGTTAAGCAGTTATTACAATATTCTGGGTTAGAGATAACTATTTGAACCACTTTGGTATCCATGGAGAAGAGGGGAGCTATGTGAGATGTGGACAGAGTTGTTGGAAAGATAGATTGGGGGGAAGATGCTGAGGAACTCATTTTTGGAGATATTTGTTGTGAGACTCTCGTGGAGAATCCTTAGATCTAGTGCTAGACCTAAGATCCTAATCATTCTTAAGATATCTGGTAGACAGGTTGGGAGGCAGTCTGGGTGAGTACTTATAAAGTGTTGTGACAGTCCAAACTGTACCTACTTTATCTAAATTTGAACTGGTTTTTCCAAAAACCATCTAGTATTCGTTTAAAAATAGTGGTCCATGCAACAGATTAGACAAGGGATAATGAAAAGCAATGAACTCAATACCTCAGTGTTTGATAAAGTGGGAAACATAAATTATGGGGATTGTATGTGTGTGTGGAATAATAGCAAACATTTATTCTTTTTGTTTGGGTTTTTTTTAATTAAAACTTTTTATTTGCAAAACGTATGTATGCGTAATTCTTCAACATTAACCCTTACAAAGCTTTCTGTTACAAATTTTTCCCCCCTACTCCCCACTCGTCCCCTAGATAGCAGGATATCCACTACATGTTAATTATGTTAAAATACTTGACAAATCGAATATATGTATACATATTTCCACACTTATCATTTTTGTGCAAGAAAAATCATATCTACATGAAAGAAAAATCAGAGAAAGGAAACACACTGCAAGCAAACATCAATAGAGAGCATGAAAATGTTAGCAAACATTTATTCTTAACCAAACAAGATATAGACAATTGCAAAAGGTAAAATAGAAAACAGATTATCTGAAAGCTACAAAGCTTCTGCACACACAAAATTTAATGCATTTAGAGTGAAGGAAGTAGTCAAATGGGAGAAAAACAGCTTTGCATCAAATTCCTCTGATAAGAGTTTGGTGTCTGTGTGTACACACACACACACACACACACACACACACAATATATATATATCACCTATGAAAAGTTGAAAAAACCAGACATTTTTGAGTTCTTTTCTGTTCAACTTTATATTCCTTGTTTCTAAGCTTTTTAATAAATCCACATTTTAAATATTCGAGTTAACCTACACATTATAATAAATACACAAATTTAAAAAAACCCAGTGAACAATAATATGGGATTCAAGAACTTGTGTTCTTATCCAATTGTCTGACCTTGGGCAGGTTATTTAATCCTTCTGGCCCTTAGTTTATTAATCTGTGATAAAGGGATATGATATTTGGCCTGTTACAGGTCATTGTGAGGATCAGATTAAATGATGGATGAAAAAGATTTTGTGGACTCTAAAATACCCTACAATTCTAACACATTGTTACCATTTTTCAGTTTAGGAAACTGAAGGGGAAAGAAGGAAAAAAATAAGCATTGATATAGTACTTTCTATGTGCTAGGCACTTTATGAAGACTATCTCATTTGATCCTCACAACCATGGGAGGCAGGTTATTAACACCATTTTGTGGTCAAGGAAATTGAAGCAGACTGGCTCATGTGACTAGCCTGGGGCCACACAGCTAGTAAATTTCTAAGGCCAGATTTGAATCCAGTTATTTCCTGACTCCCCAGAGCTCCCTGCACTCCTTATACCACCTGCTAGGAATCTCTAGGCCTAGGAGCAGCTTTATTTCCGTCTAGCCCATGCAGGTAGTTAGTTTGAGAAGGATCAGAACTTCCTTTTTCAGATTCTCAGTCTCCTGCCTTTTCCTTTAAACCTTTTTTTGGGGGGGTCATGGACACCTTTGGAAGTTAGTCTGTTGAAGCCCGTGGATTCCTCAGAATCATGTTGTTAAACACACAAAATATAATATGTAGGATTTCAAAGGAAGTCAAAGATGAGTAAAAATAAATCAATCCGAACATGGAGGTGGTGGTGTCTGTTTGTTTTGTTTTGTTTTTGGTCTATGTGTTCTCTCACAACTTGACTAATATAAAAATGTTTTGCATGAGTGCACATGTATAACCTATATCAAAATGCTTTCATGAGTGTACATGTATAACCTATATCAAAATGCTTTCCGCATCAGTGAGTAGGGAGGAGGAGTGAGGGAATGTGGAACTCAAGATATTAAAAAAATTGGTTTTTGCATATAATTGGAAAAAGTGAAATTTTTTTTTAAATGTGTGATCTAGGCCATGATGATCACTCCCATGTCATAAAAGAGTACAAATATTTTGTGAAAAACAGGAGTTGTGTGTTACAATTGGTAGATTCTTGAGGATGAAGGACCTCAAGTGTGAGGTGAGAAGAAAAGTTGAGAGAGAGGCAGATCTTGATCAAGTAAGCTGGAGCACTCACTAGTTGTTCACTTTAGTAATGACAGTTATGTCAAGAACATTCAGTCTTGTCTTTGATGAACAGATTGTTGCCAGAGAAGATCAGTTGTGTATCCCTTGGAGGTCCTCTGGCAGTCTAATCCCTTTATAGGGACTTTGGTGACTCAGGCTTATTGATTATATAGAATATCACTATTTAATCTGTATTTCCTAGTTATATCTACAATTATTTTTGTATGTTTTTCTCTTGGTCTATTTGAGTGTTACAATTCTTCTTTGTAACTTGCATACATGTACTAAACCCTGTAGGGATTGCTTAGAAAGTACATAGGGAAATGTGACATTCTCTGAAGTAAATAGAGCCCAAATCACTTAAAGCTTAATGATTTTAAGATCAGCACTTGAGTCACAACTAAGAATAAGGTAAGTTTTCAGCCCAAGTGTCATAGCTTCAAGGAGTTTATCACTTCTTACCCTTTGGGGGTACTGTGCAGTTGCTTCTGAGTCCATTAGTTGTTTGAAAATCCCACATTTATTGATGTGGTTATGTACCCATGAAATGCCAGTTACAATGAGAAAGTAGTTCTGTGAAAGAGTAGTGAAAAAAGAATTTGGAAGAGCTAGGTATTCTAGAAGGGACTTTGAAATTCTTTTCCCAACAGTGTTGGTATTGACTTGTAAGTTTTTTGTACAGATAGGTCATTCTTTGTTTATTTAATGAATCCATTCTTACCTAAAGGTATTGTGAGAATTAGCAGTGTTTTTTCATCAGCGGCATTAAGATAGCCCCATAATCTATTCAGCTTGCCTGGAATCATACTCTATCATGTAATGATTTCTCATTAATTTATACCACTGAAGGAGACACCTGAAGTAGACTCCAAGCCAACTGTTCCGAGTCTAATGCCATTTCTATTAAACCATATCTAAAATAAAGGTATTCCTTTATGATGACCTCCCAGATCCCTCTACTCATAAGATCTTTTTAGAAAAATTTCTAAAATACTGATAAAAGTATGTTTAACTTTGCTAATTCATAAATCTGCTAATCCACAATTTGTGATAATTCTTTTTAGAATTATTTACATTTTATTTTGGAAGAAAAAAATGATTCATTAATCTATTGCCTCCAAATCCTTTTCATTCTGCTGTACACTTCTAGCTGTTTAAATTTACAACATTAGCCCTCATATTTTTAAATTGATGCAAGAGAAGGCTATGTAGATGAATTGGAAAAAGAGTAGCTCTTTAAAAATATAATTTTCTTGGTTACATCACTAAAAAAATTTTTTTAAAAGTTTAGCAACAATGTAATCTCTGCTAGTCCTGGGATCCAATTTTGGAGGGAGAATAAGGAAGAGAGAAGAGGAAGACCAATGGTGTCTGAGCTAAACAAGCAGAGGTGGTTCCAGCAAGATCCATGGAGCCTTAGGGAAGGGGCTTTTTGGGTGACAGCAGTTGTAGGGGTAGAGATTGTGTTGAGTTTTTGTTTGTTTGTTTGATCAGTGTAGAATGCTGTCACTGCAGATAATAGCCTGTTCTGCAACTTACTCTTAGAGAGCTGTTGGTAGCACTGAAAGGTTAAGTGACTTCCCCACAGCCCTACAGCCAGTATAAGGCAGAGGATTTGAACTCACATTTTCCTAATTCCAAGGCCACCTCTCTGTTTATGGTGGTACATTGCCTCCTTTCATAAAATAAGGGTATTTCATTGTTTGTTCATTAAATTCATTAAAAATTCATTAAAAAGTTGATGTCAAACAGCAAAAAAGATGAAAAGTTTATTTGAAGCTATATATATATATATATATATATATATATATAAAACAATCATGAGATAATTTTTAGCACTGTATGCAATGATATTATTCTCTAACATAATAAAAGCTGAGTGAGAGAGCTGGATTTTTAAAAAATAATGATCAGGTTTTAGGGTAGTGTGGGATCAAGCATTTTTATTTTAGTTCTTCAGTGTTTTATGTACCCAGAACCTTGAAAAAAAAATGATGATTTTGTCCTCCTTAGGGTCGATGGGAAAGTCAACAGGATGTTTCTCAATCAGAACATTCCAGAGGGATGACTCCAGCTCGTCCATCTCTTTCTGGTTGTCCCCAAAATAACCATTCCCCTGAACCAGGTGAGTGCCATTTTTCCTTTCTTGATCTAGGTAGTTAGATGGTACTGATTAGTTCATCCCTCTCTCCCTTCCTCCCAGAAACCTCTTATCTTTTTTTTAAATGCTTACTCTGTATAGAGCACTGAACTTGATGATGAAAGCAAAAATATTATCTTAATGGCATTACATACAAAGTTTAGATTATGGTCCTTGCCCTCACAGAGTTTACAGTCTGTCAGGGGAATTCAAACTTATACCTAAATGTAAGAAGAATATTACATGATAATTTTATTAGATGCAGAGTAAAGTTCTATGTGAAGACCACAAGATCTTCATTGGCCCCATTTGTACAATTAGAAAATCTATATTGAAGTCGAATGTTTGATCCTACTTTTTTAAAACCTCAGGGAAAAGGATTTTCCAAGAAACCATGATAGTGGATTTTTTTTGTTTGTTTGTTTGTTTTTGTTTTGTTTTTTTCAGTTTTCAGTTATCTCTGTTTCTTCAACTCTGTTTCTGTTTCTTCAACTAATTCTTATGTAATTTATCATTTATATAGATGTAAAACATGGCAAATTGTATCCTTTTATGAATTTTAGGTGTGAATTGTATATTTTTTTCATTTGTAGATTATCCTCATATTTTAAAATTAATTCAAAAGTATTCAGTTTAAATTAATTCTCCTAGTGAAGTAGAGGTATAAAAACATACACATATGTTTTTATATAAAAGAAACACTTTTATGATGTTGATTTACAGTGAAGGACATGTTTCATGGCCCTACCCCAAAATCTCAGGATGAATGAAAATTATAAAGACCTAAAAGGGGACCACCAGAGGATCTATGTTTTATGGATGAGAGTAATTGAAGAAAATTTTTAAAAAGTTGGCTACATTAAGATCAGAGACTGAATAACTTTCTTCTTATTGGTTAGTCTCCCATCATGAATTAGGTGTGTAGTCTTTGGTGTCATTTAATATCTAGGCCTCAGTTATCTGCCTTAAGTGGTGAATGGAACTAAATACAAGGCAGGTGGGAAGGAAACTGAGAAATACAGCCTTGGTGTGTTTGTTGGCCAAGTGACACTTAATAAATTAAAGAGAAATAGAGGACAAAGTGGTTTGCATGGGCTTGAGGATTCTTTGGGACTTTTCAGTTCCTTGTTTTCCACAAATTGAAACATTGACTTATCTTGTTTCGAGTAGTAGTGGGAAAAAAATGTCATATCTTATGTGTTTGAGTAAGTCAGTCAGTGCATGCATATACTGCTTTTTGGTAGCCATAGAATGGACCAACTTTCCAGGCATAAAAAATGTGTTAGTATGTGGATGACTCAGAATATCCCTTTTCACTATTGAAAAACCATGGAAGGTACATGTTATTTCTCACAGATGAGTAAAAGACATTTCTTTGTTTAAAGTGTAAATGAATCTGACACTATTATATATCAGAAGCAATATACCTTATGGGCATCAAAGGAATCCTATTATTTGATAATTTTAGAGACAGATATATCAAAGGGGTATCTTAGAAACATCAGAAATTAGGGCCTGTTGAGAGTATCTGGAAAGAATCTGCCAAGGAAAAGGGTACAGTATAGGGTTGTATCATATATATTGTACTGGTTTGGTTTTGTTTTTTCAAAGTCATCTCTTAGACCTTTCTGAGATTATATTATTAGACCAATCACAAATGGTACTTGGCAAAGTGTCATGGAAACAGAATGCTTGTGTAATTGGTTTTGTTTTATCTTTTTTTTTCCTTTTTAATATTGTTGACAGGACTTGGTGGCTTAGCAGCCTCCTACTTGAATCCAGTAAAATCCTTTGTGCCACAGATGCCAAAGCTGCTTAAGTCCCTCTTTCCTGTCCGAGATGAGAAAAAGGGCAGACAGCCATCTCCTCTTGCGCAGCAGGTAAAAAAATAAAATAAAACAAACCCAGAATGTAACACTGAGCATTTCTCTAATATCCTGTTAGCTAAATTCTGTTTCTGGTGCTGCAGTTAGAGGGATGGGGATGGATAAGGCTAGGGGAATTAGACCCAGGCTTTTAGTCATAGTGAAAGCCTGTGATCATTTTCCATCCACTCTCTTCAGAGATAAGAGAGCTGTTTAAACTTATTGATACTCTCAATCCTTTTTTGCTTTTAAAAAATGCCAAGTGTGCTACTAATGTGATTTATGGTAATATCACTTAGAGCAACAATAGTAGAATTTATGAAGTGCACTTAGTGTTGTTTGCGTATTGCCAAGTGGAAAATGTAATTCTATTTTTAATTCTTGATTTCATTCCTCATATCAAACAACCTTATCCCACCACTGCTCTTCCCCTCAATCCTTATGTTGTCCTTTCCCCCACCTCAAATAGATTTAATCTATTGCAAATGGGCACCTGTTTTATTTGTTTCTTCTAAAAATCCACCTATCCTAATTATTCTGACTTCAGCCAACCAAGGGATGTCATCCTTTCGATGTGTCAGAGAGAACAAAGATTTGGTCTTGGAGGTAAAAAGGCTTTTCTAATCAGTCAGGAAGCTTGTTGTATCCAAAAAAGGAGGATGGGACCCTGTTAGAAATTCAGTTTCTAACCTTATATAGGTGTGAACTCAGCAGAAAAAGATAAATGAGGATTTATTTATAGTCATTCAGAAAACACATACAGTGCAAGTTCAGTTGTTGAAATAGTTCCTTTGATACCACCTTCCTCACATTCTCTGAATATTAGAGTTGCAGAATTGCACGTGAGCTGCCAGTTTAAAGAAAACTTGTTGGAAATTATAATTTATTCTCCAAGGCATAGGGCTAGCCTATGGGTTTAGATGTGTTGTTTTAAAAAGCCATCAGGATGTTTCATTTGTGATTTTTTTTTTCCTATTCAGCATTTCCTACCAAGGAATCTTCTAGCATATTGGATAGGAAAAGTAGACACTCCCCATATTTCAGAGTGGTTGAAAACACACCCTAAACAATACTAAACTCATAGTACTTAAATTGCTTGCTGAATTGAAACCCTGTCTTTGGTAATTCAGTGAATATATGGGAGGGATTTATACATTAGAGGAAAGTGAAAACTAGAATTTTTGGTTTCCTTTTTGGCTCTGTACTTCCTATCTTAAAAGTTTTCTATAACAGCTTAGCTGCTTACCCCCCCCCCCCAAAAGTAGAATAATCTGAATTGAAAGAAAATCAGGCTCTTTTTTTTTTTTAAAATCATCAAATCTGGATAAGAGAGTAATATTAACCTTAATCTACTTGAACTTTGAGGATGGAACAAGTCAAATTATTTGCTGCCTAGGAGTAAATTATCTGTGCTTTTGTTACTTTGGCAGTGGATGAATAGATTATGCCCTAGACTGTATTTTTTAAAAATGGAGGAATTAAGACAGAACTTTGTAATTTGTCCATCTTGCCTGCCTAGGCACAGTTTAAAGAGACAGGCTATACTGAAGTGTTTTAAAGAAACTTCATTATGACCAATACTTCATGATCCCATTTGGGGTTTTCTTGGCAATGATACTGGAGTAGTTTGCCATTTCCTTCTCCAGCTCATTTTACAGATGAGGAAATTGAGGTACACTAGGTTAAGCAACTTGCTCAGGATCATGCTGCTAGTTAAGTATCTGAGGCCAGATTTGAACTCAGAAAGATAAGACTTTCTGACTCCAGTCCTGGAACTCTATATATACACTCTGTCATCTAGCTGCCCTTATAAGTCTAGCTTCTTAGGTTTAACCACAACTAAAGAAATGGGGGGGGGGGGCGGAAGAAACTACTTTCTTATTTGACTTCATGGATTTATGTAAAAAATTAATCTTTATTAAGTATCTTTAGTAATAACCTAGAAGATGGAAGTAGTTATATGTACAATCAGTAAAAATGTGGATTCCATGTAGGTTCTCCTTTATCCTTTATATTATTTAAATATCTGTTAGGGTTTGGAGGTTTTTTTTAATTATTATTATTATTATTGTTAATTCCAAAGGAATTATAAAAACCAAGCTCAAATTGTACTTGTCCTTGGTTTTCCTTTTGCATTTCTACTTTACCAGTGAAAATTTAGTTCTTTATTTAATGTGATTTCCAGTAATAGAAAGAAAATAAAATGCAGCCTGCCTCTGGTGTTCTGTGGAACTGGACAACAAACTTCTCTACGGTAGAATTAGATTCATGTGGAAATTAAATCAGATGTCTAAAATTTTACCTGTCATCTAGGGGTGAGGGGTGGGGGAAAGGAGGGGAAAAGCTTGAGGGGAAAAAAAAGTTTTTGCAAAGGTCAATGTAGAAAAATCACTCATATGTTTTGTAAATAAAAAGCTTTATATAAAATAAAATAAAATCTTGGTTTTCTTTCCTTTCTCTTTCTTTTCCTTCCTTCCTTCCTTCCTTCCTTCCTTCCTTCCTTCCTTCCTTCCTTCCTTCCTTCCTTCCGTCCTTCCTTCCTTCCTTCCTTCCTTCCTTCCTTCCTTCCTTCCTTCC
>JAJPUD010001635.1:0-19379 GCA_023553655.1 Myrmecobius fasciatus | reverse complement strand
TCCCTCCCTCCCTCCCTCCCTCCCTCCCTCCCTCCCTCCCTTCCCTTTTTCTCTTTCTTTTTTTGCTTCAGTTTTTTTTATTTAAATCTAAACAAAATAAGAGAAAGCAAATTAGAAAAAGACAGAAAAGGAAAATAATCCCCCAAATAAAACATTTTCATGTATCTAGCACAACATCAAAGCAAATTTCAAAATATGTAAAAATTAATTTTCATTTTAAGAAAGTATATTTAATAATGGTAAAAATTATATATTCATGACTTATTATCTTTTGTTTGCGTCCCTGTAGGTTATTTCTTCATTCTCTGCTGTGTACTTTTATTTTATTCTTATTTTTTCCTTTTATCATTCCCATCTCCTCTAACAGGCTACAGTTAGGAATAGGTCTATTTTCTCTCTCTATCTCCCTCTTCACATTCACACACATACTTATATCTATATAACACCTACATATACCTACATACATCCATACACATATTCATTTACACATATGTAAACATACATCTAAAACCATTTTAATAAGGTTGATTCTGTTGATTGATTCTTTAAGTTTGACTTGGCCTGATATCAGTGATTACTAGTTCTTTTTTTTCTAATGAATTGTCCTCATGATCCTTGTATAATGTTTGTGTATATCTCTAATTTCCTTTAGCTGCTAACTCTTCTACTTTAATTCTACTCCTTAAATTACTTTTGCTAATATTTAACTTCCCTTCAGGGACGGATCCTTCTCTTATCTTCATCCCCCACTTTTTCCCTTCCTCTTTATCCCTTTCCCATTAATCTACACACCTATTCTCTCTATCATAAATCCAAACACCCTTTTATACTCCACTTTATCCTATTACCTCCCCCTCCTATTCCTTATAGATTTTGGAGGGTGCTATATGCTTGATGGTGTGTGTGTGTGTGTGTGTGTTTTCTTCCCTACTTATCTCATTTCTGATATAAGTTTTCAGAATTACCTGCCTTCCTCCTCCCTCTAATGTCTCTCTGTTGGTTCTTCTTTGCACCTCATTCATATAGCATAATTACTATTTTTACCTTTTCCTAGACAGTTTTGCTTTTTAGAGTCAGATCATACTCAGCTTTTTCCTCCTCTTATTTTTGGGCTACCCAGTGATTGATATCTACCATAAATACATGGTATATATTTCCATGTTAAAAAAAATAAAGTCCTTATGGAGTTCTTTGAAATTAATTTTTGATGTTGGCTCTTATATGTTAATTTTTCTATTAAGTCCAGTTTTGGTTGAGACAGAGTCCTGAAAATCTGCAAGTTTTTTGATTGTCTATTTTAAAATTTTAATATAATTAGTTTGGATATATTTTTGTTCACAGGCCTATTTCTTTTGATTGTTAATATATTATTATTCTAGGACCTGCAGTCTTTTGTTGTGGCTGCTGTTTTTTGTTTGTTTCTTGGAGAATTTTCTCTTTGATCTGGGAGTTTTGAAATTTAGCCATAATGTTTCTGTGTTTTCCATGCAAGATCTCTTTGAGGTGGTGATCTGATCGTTGGATTTTTTTTTTTTTATTTCTACTTTCCCCTTCAGTTCTACCACTCCAAAACAATTTTCTTTTATTATTTCTTGCATCATTGTGTCAAGGTAATTCAATTGTTCTTCTATAGTCTCTTCTTGATCAGTTCTCTTGATTTGCTGGAATTTTTTTTATGTTTCACATTCTATTTTATTATTTCATTTTTTATATTTTGTTTTTATTATTTCTTGGTCTCTTATAGCTTCACTGGCTTTCTCTTGCCCAATTCTAATTTTCAAAGAATGATTTTCTTTTTTAATACTCTGCCTTTTATTATTTATTTATTTTAGCTTAGTTCTTTCAAATGATTTTTGAAGTCTTTTTTTGACTTCTATAAATTCTTTCTGGATAAGTAGCCATTTAACATTACTCTTTGCAGTAGAAAATACCTTTTTTAATTTTTTTTAACTTCAATGGCCTTCTCTGAAGATGACTTTTCTCTATTCCCAGAATAAGTTTCTGTGGTTGCATTCTTTCTTCTTTGCCAGGTCGTTTTTCCTATGAGAACTATATAATGTGAGCTCCTGTAATAAGCGTGAGGGGATGGGGCCTCTAGCTTCCCTTCAGCTCTCCCCTCTGATCTGGAACCCCAAACCAAGCGCTCCCTTCTCCTGCAGGTACCCACAGCCTACAGTCTCCCTGCGCCCTGCCTCTGCCCTCTCAAGTGTGCTGGCTCCTTGCTTAGAGCCATGTCTGCAGCACAGCCAGGTCTGGGAATCCTAGCTAGTTAGCAGAGGGAACTTCAGTCTGAGTCCCTCCCCCTTCCTCTGTTCCTTTCTTCCTTCCTTCCTCCACCCATTTCAATCAAGTCATTTTTTTAATATTTTATGCAAATTTTTTTATTATTTATTTATTTTTTTATTTGCATAACATATGTGTGGGTAATTCTTCAACAATAACCCTTACATAGCTTTCCGTTACAAATTTTTCCCCCCAACTCCCCACCCCTCCCCTAGATGGCAGGATATCCACTACATGTTAATTATGTTAAAATATTGGCAAATCGAATATATGTATACATATTTCCAAACTTATCATTGTTGTGCAAGAAAATCTTATCTACACAAACGATATATCAGATAAAGGAAACACAGTGTAAGCAAACATCAGTCAAGGAGTATGAGAATGTTATGTTGTGGTCCACATTTCGCATCCCTCTCTCTGGGTGTATATGGCTTTCTTCAGTGAACAATTGGAGGTGGTTTGAAACATTTCATTGTTGAAGAGAGCTATGTCCATCAGAATTAATTGTCATATAGTACTGTTGTTGCCGTGTATGATGATCTCCTGGTTCTGCTCATTTCACTCAGCATCAGTTCATGTAAGTCTCTCCAGGCCTCTCTGAAATCATCCTGCTGGTCGTTTCTCACAGAACAATAATATTCCATAATATTCATATACCATAATTTATTCAGCCATTCTCCAATTGAAGGGCATCTATTCAATTTCCAGTTTCTAGCCACTACAAAAAGGGCTGCCACAAACATTCTTGCACATGTGGGGCCCTTTCCTTCCTTTATGATTTCTTTGGGATATAAGCCCAATAGAAATGCTGCTGGGTCAAAGGGTATGCACAGTTTGATAACTTTTTGAGCATAGCTCCAAATTGTTCTCCAGAATGGCTGTATGCGTTCACAGCTCCACCAACAGTGTATCAGTGTCCCAGCCCTCCCACAACCCCTCCAACATTTATCATTAACTTTTCCTGTCATTTTAGCCAATCTGACAGGTGTGAAGTGGTACCTCAGGGTTGTCTTGTCAATCAAGTCATTTTGATAGTCCTTAAATATAACTGTCTTGTTACCACCTTTAGAGAACTTTTTGCTGTTCTTTCCTCCCATCCCACTAATTAGTTTAAAAAAAAGAGGAAGATATTTCCATTAAAATCCTCACCCCTAGTTTCTCTAATTTTCCCCTCTTATATAGTCCAACACCAGGTACAGGCAGTTCAGTTCAATTTGATTTGAGGAATTATCTAATGAGAGGTTCTCTGATCCAGCATGGCACATGGCAGGGAAACAATAATATTCCATGACATTCATGTACCATAATTTATTCAGCCATTCTCCAATTGATGGGCATCCATTCAGTTTCCAGTTTCTAGCCACTACAAAAAGGGCTGCCACAAACATTCTTGCACATGTGGGGCCCTTTCCTTCCTTTAAGATCTCTTTGGGATATAAGCCCAATAGAAACACTGCTGAATTATAGGGAATGCACAGTTTTATATCCTTTGGGCATAATTCCAAATTGCTCTCCAGAATGATTGGATCATTTCACAACTCCACCACCAATGCATTAGTATCCCAGTTTTCCCACATTCCCTCTAATATTTATCATTATTTTTTCCTGGGAATTGAGTTAGTCTCTTTCATAACACAGTACATACCAGCTTCCATTTTTATTTCTCTTCCAGAGAAGATAAAAAGATGCCTGTCTGAAATTCAGATATGCCACATCTTCCATATTCATCTGTCTAGTATTCTATTCAAAAAATTAAATTGTTTTTAAGTGTTCCACAGCATATTGAAGCATATTATTTTTTTTACTTTATTTTTATTATTTTGTTTGCATTTTCTTTTGCATCATGGATAAATATGCTTTGCATGACTTGACATGTATAATTGATGCCAAATTGTTTTCCTTCTCAAGAGAAAAGACAGGGAGCAAAGAGAATTTGTAATTCAGAATTTTAAAGAATGATTATCAAAATGTATTTTGCATGTAATTGGGAAACGTAATTTTATTTAATATTAGTTCATAGTGCTCACAAATTTTATCCATACTTTCAAAGCATGCATATATTCTGTGAATTATTGTCTCAATTTTGATTCAGATTTTGATTTCCCTATTTCCCTTTTCCTTTTCATTTTAATTTAGTTTCTTTAAGCCTGTGATCACAATATACATATTAATTTGCATGAATAGTCAGAGAAAATATTTGATAATATTTAAGACAGAAAATAGAAATGGTCTTGGTGGGGAGGGAACATTAAGTACCTACTGTGTGCCAGATGATTTGGTAAGAGCTAGAGATAAAAAAAATTAGAAAAGAAATAATCTTTGTCCTTAGTGAGGTTAAGTTTTCCTGGACAGGAGGAGGAGATATAAAAAATGTTTTTAAAAAATTAAGTTCAGTAAAGGAAAAGGAAGGAAGGAAAGAGTACCAATAACCTAAAAGCAGAGAAGGTTTTATGGAGGAAACAGCACAGAAATTGAGCCTTGGACTAAGGTGAAGATTCTGAAGAGCACACCACCTCCTTTCCTTCTTTTTCCCAAAAAGCAAACTGGCTAGTAGATCAGACCCAGAACTGAGACTCCCAAGGGTCTTTGACTTTTTTCCATCTCTTCACTGGCTTTTTTTAAAATAATTTTTATCAATATCTCCTCATTCATACATATTAATTTTCCTGTTTTTTAACTACTACTGGAACATTTTGATGACTACTATTTTATGAAATAATTTGAGGTCTTCTTTTCATCATTTTCCTCAGTACTCTTAATCTTTTCCTAATGAATTTTGCTATAAAAATTCTGTCCTCTTGGTAATTTGATTGGTATGACACTAAAAGTATAAATTGGTCCTTTTTATTTTATTTGGGACAGTCTAGCATTAAGCACTGAATATTTCTCCAGATATTTAACTTGTATTTTCTTTCCTTAAGGAACATTTTGTAATTGAATCTGTGTTTTTTGTTTGTTTGTTTGCTATGGTATGTTGAGCCTCAGATAATTTATTCATTTTGTACTATTTACAATTGAATTTCTCCCTATTACTTCATGTGTTTTATTATTACAATCCTCATTGTTGATTCCTTTTGTAGCCTATCAAGCCATTGAAGCTATTTCATTTAATATCTTTGTTCATTTCTTAGGATTTTTCAAGTAAACTATCATTTCAGTAAATATATCTTTACTTTTCTTTAAACATTAAATTTCTTTCTCTTATTGTTATTGTTTAGCATTTCCAGAACTATATCAAAGAATAGTGAGGAGAGTGCGCATCTTTGCTTTACTGTCTTGTGTATTCTGGAAAAGGTTTTAGTTTGTTAAGCATCATATTGCATATGATACTTGCTTTTGATTATAGATAGATGCTTTTTTTGTGATATCTTCCCTCTATTCCAATCTTTTGTAGGGTTTTTAGTATAAAAGAGTGCTGTACTTAATCAGAGGTTTTTTCTGTATCTTGATGATCTTATGGTTTTAGATGTTTTGGTTTTTCATATGACTAATTATGTTGATTGGTTGCCTAAACCCAAACCATTTTATGCAGTAAGTGAATCCAAAAAAAGCAAGAGTGGCAATCATGATGCTGACAAAGCAAAAGCAAACATTTAAAAAAAAAAAAAGGATAAATAAGAAAAGTGTATTAAGTTGAAAGGATCCTTAAACAGCAAACCAATATTAGTAATAAATGCCTTAGTGTCTAAATTAATAAAGGAAACATGACATAAGCTACAAGAAGATATAGTAACACAATGGTGACAAGAGACTTCAATTTCTTTTAGTTTTCAATAAATGTAACATAAAGACAAAAAAAGGGAAAAATATGGTACTTAACAAATTGTTAGAGAAAATAGAATTAAAAACTTATTGTACCTTTTAAATGAGACAACAGAAAAAAATATACATATATTTCCCAGAAACACATATTTCTCACATGAAAATTTTATAAAAAATGACCATCTTGCAGGCACAGAGATAATTACAAACAAATGTAGAATGAAAGAAATAGTTAATACATCCTAATGCAATAATCATATGCAATAATCATAATGCAATAAAAGTAGCAATTGTTTTAAGGACCACAACCAAAAAATACTGGTCCACGTGAAAACTTAACAGTGGTCAAAGAAAGTAATTAATATAGAGAAACTATTAATAACTACATTAAAGAAAATGATAATGATGAAATAACATCAAAATTTCTGAAATATAGACAAAGCAATCCTCAAGGAAAAAAATATCCCTACATACATACATTGAGAAAATAGAAAAAAATAAAGATTAATGAATTGAATGTGCATTTTAAAAACTAGAAAGCTATCAAATAAACCTAAAATTGTGGAGCAGACAGGTAAAAGTGAAAACAACAACAATAAAATCCCTGTAGAAAAGATAAATAAAACTAAAAGCTGGTTCTTTGAAGAAGCTAATAAAATCAATAACAATTTTTTTACTTTTTAGTTAATTTGTTTAAAAATTTGAGTTAATTTTTTTTAATTAAAGCTTTTTATTTGTGTAACATATGTATGGGTAGTTCCCCAGCATTGATCTTTACAAAGCTCTCCATTACAACTTTTACCCCTAGTCCCCTCCCCTCCCCTAGATGGAAGGAAGTCCACTACATGTTAATAATGTAATAATAGTTGACAAGTTGTGCAAGAAAAATCCTATCTACAAGAAAAAAAAGAAAACCAGAGAAAGGCAACACAATGCAAGCAAACATCGATAGAAAGCATGAAAATGTGTTGTGGTCCATATTTCATATCCTTCTCTCTGGGTGTATATGGTCTTCTTCAGTGAACAATTGGAACTGGTTTGAGACAATTCTTTGTTGCAGAGAGCCATGTCCATCAGAATTGATCATCATGTAATGTTGTTGTTGCTGTGTATAATGATCTCCTGGTTCTGCTCGTTTCACTCAGCATCAGTTCATGCAAGTCTCTCCAGGCCTCTCTGAAATCGTCCTGCTGGTCGTTTCTTACAGAGCAATAATATTCCATAACATTCATATACCATAATTTATTCAGCCACTCTCCAATAGATGGGCATCCATTCAGTTTCCAGTTTCTAGCCACTACAAAAGGGCTGCCACAAACATTCTTGCACATGTGGGTCCCTTTCCCTCCTCTAAGATCTCTTTGGGATATAAGCCCAGTAGAAACATTGCTGGGTCAAAGGGTATGCACAGTTTGACAACTTTTTGAGCGTAGTTCAAATTGCTCTCCAGAATGGTTGGATCCGTTCACAGTTCTACTAACAATGTATCAATGTCCTAGTTTTTCCACATCCCCTCCAACATCCATCATTATCTTTTCCTCTCATTTTAGCCAATCTGACAGGTGTGTAGTGGTACCTTAGAGTTGTCTTAATTTGCATTTCTCTGATCAGTAGTGATTTGGAGCACCTTTTCATATGACTAGAGATGGTTTTAATTTCATCATCTGAAAATTGTCTGTTCATATCCCTTGACCACTTATCTATTGAAGAGTGGCTTGAATTCTTATATATATGAGATAATTCTCTATATATTTTAGAAATGAGGCCTTTATCAGAACCATTAAATGTAAAGATTATTTCCCAAGAATTTTAGTTAATTTGATTAAAAAGAAGAGAGTGGAAAATCAGATGAATAAAATAAAAGGTGAACAACATGAAATCACAGCAAAATCAAAAGAATTAAGAAAGAATAATTAGAACATAGGCAATTATTTGCTAAGAGAAGTGAGAACACAAAAGAAATAGAGGAATATCTTCAGAAATATTAAATACTTAAAACATAGGAAGACCAAATAGAGATCCAGTCTCTGAAAAGAAAATGAATCTGGCTGTACAGGCGCTATTAAAGTTATGTATTCGTAGTGCCCATATTTCACAAATGATTCTCAGAAATTAAGAAAGAAAGCATATTACTAGAGCCCTTTATTTATTTATTTGCTTTTTGCTGAGGCAGTTAAAGTTAAGTGACTTACCCAGAGTCACACAGGGAATGTTAAGTGTCTGAGACCAGATTTGAACTCAGGTCCTCCTGACTTCAGGACTGGTGCTCTATCCACTGCACCACCTAGTTGCCCCTACTAAAGTCCTTTTGTGAGCCAAATGTAGTCCTAATGCCCAAACCAGGGAAAGATAAGCACAGAAAGAAAACTATCGGACTCAGAAATTATACCCAAGAAGTTGTTCATTATGATCAAGAGGGATTTATACCAGGGATTAAAAGGTGGTGTTCCCTTCAGTCTTTTTATTCACCTTTTCTTGCCCAAGTTCTTAGTGCTCCCTGCCTCCAGAAATTACTTTTTATTTATTGTATTTATTTTGTTACTTATCTGTGTTACTTGTGGTGTTCTACCTCCTTCCCCCCCCCCAAAAAAAAAGCAATATGATGGAATGCCTTGACAGGGGTAGGGCTTCTCTTCTTTAATGGCCTTCTGGCCTGGGAGACTGGGTTAGGGTGCCCATTCCTTTCTGGGGATGGTTTAAATAGGTGAGTACTGAAGTCCCCTCCAGCTCTGAAATTCTGTGGCTTTTTCTGGTCCCTGAAGAAAGAAGCAGTACATTCTAGGAAGGGGAAAAGGAGGATAAAGGGATAATGGATGGGCCAGACTCTTCAGGAAAATGGGAAGGCGTGGGATTAAGGGCACCAGAGAAGAGTGACCCTTTTTAAGAAGGGGTCCCCTCCTCCTAGACGTGAAAATACAGAGGGCTCTTGAGTCAAGGAGTAGAGAACAAACAAAAAAATCCCAAAATGGTCTTTCTTTTCTCAGTTTAACAGCAGGCCAAGGGCATCTGCTGAAATGCCAAGTAGGTTGAGGAAGCAATTGGGAACTTGAAAAGAGAAGTTTTGGAATAGTATTTCAGGGAGGGGGGGATAAGGTATTTTTTGGAGGGGAGGGGAGGGTCACTTGAGGCATTGCAACCAAGTTAATGTGTAACAACTGTCTCTTTTGCCTTCTTCAGTCCCTATCATTCTCCATCTTTTTTAATCCCTTTCAGCCCAAATATGATGAAACAATTTAAAATCATTTCCTCACTCTGTTTTAGTAACAATTCATTTTTGATAATCTAAACAAAAATATCCTCCTTAAACAAAGTCAGAGTATCCAACAAACTAAGACAGAATCCTATCTGCACTTAAGATTCTGCATTTCCTCTTGCATATGTCGTACTAGAAATACATTGACAAATTGGACTGATTTCAGAGAAGAAAACATGAAAACATGATTTATGAGGCAGGATTAAAGGAGCTACTTATAGCTTAGCTAAACAATGACTAAGGAAACTGACTCTACAAGAGGTGTAAACACCAAAAGGGCTGATGGATTGTTTAAAGATGCCTCAGCTAAAAGAGATGGGATGAAAATCAACAAAGAAACATTTAAACTGGAAAATAGAAAAATAATTTATATAGCAGAGTACTCTTCCTTGGGGGAAAAATAGTGGCATTCTTCTCACTTCTCTCAGACCTCTAGGACCTTAACAATGTGGGATTAACTTTATATTCTCACAACTTTTAAATTAATAGAATGGATTTCCCCATCCCTACTAGTGGTAACTCCTGTTTTCATTGCTCAGTCAGAAGGAAACTTGAAATTGTGTGATGAGAAGCCCCAACATTTGCAGACAAAGTACATATAATTTCTTCTGCCATACACTTAGATATGCTCAGGCTGCAATGAAGATTGATGTTGGTTAACTTGGCATTTTGAAATCAGCAGGTTCTTGGATTCACAAACTTATTTTCTTAGTGTGACATCACAATTCTATAGGTCTAATGGATTTGTAAAGATTAATGGAAACTGTCTAGTGTACAGCAGCTTTTTGAGAGCTTTTTCTGAAAACTTGAAAAAGAAAAAAGACCTCTAATTTTTTGGTTTTTCATCGGCAAAGATAAAGGCTCATATGCAGTTTTGTTGTCTTAAGAAAATCACCCTTCCTCTGCTATGTATGTGATTGTTGTTTTGTAATCAATTTCTGTCTGAGCTCCAGAAATGCAGACACTCTACTGAAGGAGGTGGCAGCTGACAAAATTGCTGTCTTTGACCTTCTGATACAAGTTTAGTAACTAATCTGGAAAATAATGAACTGCAATTAATGAAATCTGCACTCGTATTCAAGTATGTTTCTCAGACAGCACATAAAATAATTGAAGGAACTTCCTGCTCTCTAATTAGGTTAGACTGAATTAATTTGGCATAATAGCTTCCCCCCCCCCCCCCCCACGTATCTAGAAGTTAGTTTTCAGATGGAGCTATTTATGTACTTCAAAGTTAGGGATTTCAAGTGGCCTATCAGATCTGGTGCCTTAAATCGTTAATGGCCATATTTGATTTATGCCATAAAAAGGAGCATTGTCACACTTTCTTCTAGTCTGATTTAGGCCTTGTCTCTTCAACTTTTCTTTTTGTGAAAAATAAAATTGCCATACTAAAACATTGATTATTCCTCCACCCACCTATCCTTTCTAAATACAGCTTGAGGTGATGGCAGCTGAGTATGATGCCTGTCCCATCTCTATCAATTAAGTATTAGTTTGTATAATTACTTCCTTTCCCATCTCATCATAGTCTTAGTTCTTCTTGTAATATGGAAGTGCTCCCTCTGTCTCCCTTAGACTTGCTCTTTAGATTAAGGACTGAAAGTGGCAATTGCTCCTTGATCAAGGCTTCAAGTTCTGTATAAATTCAAGAGCTATGGAAACTGAGTGAACCACATCGACTCCATTTTGTGACTTAGTTCTGGATCTGACCCATATTCAATTATGGGTTTAGTCCAGTTTTTGTCTTGTGAGAAAATTTTATTCAATTGTGGGAATTATGAGAAAATCTCATTGCAGTATTGGAATCCAGCCTTGCATGGCTGGGAAGCTGGACCGCCTCTACCTGCTTATGACCATATTGTTTTTTTTTATTAAAAGTTTTTTATTTACAAAACATGAGTGATTTTTCTACACTGACCTTTGCAAAAAACTTTTTTTTCCAAGCTTTTCCCCTCCTTCCCCCCATCCCCCACCCCTAGATGACAGGTAATCTGTCTAAATATGAAAAATTATATGACAAATCCAATATATCTATACGTATCTATACAGTTATCTTACTGCACAAGAAACATCAGGTCTAGAAAGAGAAGAAAAAAACAACCTAAGAAGGAAAACAAAATGCATGGAAATATTCACAGAAAGCGTTAAAATGCTGTGTTGTGGTTCACACTCAGTTCCCTCAGGCCTCTCTCTGGATGTATATGACTATCTTCATTGCTGAACAATAGGAACTGGTTTGAATCACATCATTGTTGAAGAGAACCAGATCCATCAGAATTGATCATTGTATAGTCTTGTTGCTGTGTATAATGATCTCCTGGTTCTGCTCATTTCACTCAGCATCAGTTCATGCAAGTCTCTCCAGGCCTCTCTGAAATCGTCCTGCTGGTCGTTTCTTACAGAACAATAATATTCCATAACATTCATATACCATAATTTATTCAGCCACTCTCCAATTGATAGGCATCCATTTAGTTTCCAGTTTCTAGCCACTACAAAAAGAGCTGCCACAAACATTCTTGCACATGTGGGGCCTTTTCCTTCCTTTATGATTTCTTTGGGATATAAGCCCAATCTGCTGGTCGTTTCTTATAGAACGATAATATTCCATAACATTCATATACCATAATTTATTCAGCCATTCTCCAATTGATGGGCATCCCTTCAGTTTCCAGTTTCTAGCCACTATAAAAAGGGCTGCCACAAGCATTCTTGCACATGTGGGGCCCTTTCTCTCCTCTAAGATCTCTTTGGGATATAGGCCCAATAGAAACACTGCTGGGTCAAAGGGTATGCACAGTTTGATAACTTTTTGAGCATAGTTCCAAATTGCTCTCCAGAATGGTTGGATCCGTTCACAGTTCCACCAACAATGTATTAGTGTCCCAGCTTCCCACATCCCCTCCAGCATTCATCGTTATCTTTTCCTGTCATTTTAGCCAATCTGACGGGTGTGTAGTGGTACCTCAGAGTTGTCTTAATTTGCATTTCTCTGATCAATAGTGATTTGGAGCAACTTTTCATATGACTAGAGATGGTTTTAATTTCATTATCTGAAATTTGTCTGGATATGAACAATTTTTAGATAAGAAATTAAAGCCATCTCTAGTCATATGAAAAAAGCTCTAAATCACTTTTGATTAGAGAAATGCAAATTAAGACAATTCTGAGATACTATTATATATCTGTCAGATTGGCTAAAATGACAGGAAAAGATAATGATAAATTTTGAAGGGCATGTGGGAAGTCTGGGTCACTAATACATTGTTGGTGGAATTGTGAATAGATCCAACCATTCTGGAGAGTAATTTGGAACTATGGTCAAAGAGTTATCAAACTATGCATACCCTTTGACCCAGCGGTGTCTCTATTGGGCTTATATCCCAAAGAAATCATAGAAGAAGGAAAGGGCCCCACATGTGCAAGAATGTTTGTGGCAGCCCTTTTTGTAGTGGCTAGAAACTGGAAACTGAATGGATGCCTATCAATTGGAGAGTGGCTGAATAAATTATGGTATATGAATGTTATGGAATATTATTGCTCTGTGAGAAACGACCAGCAGGACGATTTCAGAAAGGCCTGGAGAGACTTGCATGAACTGATGCTGAGTGAAACGAGCAGAACCAGGAGATCATTATACAAGGCAACAACAGTACTATATGACGATCAATTCTGATGGACATGGCTCTCTTCAACAATGAAATGTTTCAAACCACCTCCAATTGTTCACTGAAGAAAGCCATATACACCCAGAGAGAGGGATGTGAAATGTGGACCACAACATAACATTTTCATGTTCTCTATTGAGGTTTGCTTGCATTGTATTTCCTTTATCAGATTATTCTTTCTTGTAGATACGATTTCTCCTGCACAAAAAATGATGTGTGGCAATAAGTATAAATATATTCGATTTCTTAAGTATTCTAACATAATTATCATGTAGTGGATATCCTGCCATCTAGGGGAGGGGTGGGGAGTAGGGGGGAAATTTGTAACAGAAAGCTTTGTAAGGGTTAATGTTTAGGAATTACCCATACATATGTTTTGCAAATAAAAAGTATTAATAAATTTTAAAATTTAATTAATTTTTTTCTTTTTTTTATTTTATTTGCATAACATATGTGTGGGTAATTCTTCAACAATAACCCTTACATAGCTGTCTGTTACAAATTTTTCCCCCCAACTCCCCACCCCTCCCCTAGACTACATGTTAATTATGTTAAAATATTGGCAAATCGAATATATGTGTACATATTTCCAAACTTACCATTGTTGTGCAAGAAAAATCTTATCTACACAAAAAATATATCAGATAAAGGAAACACAATGTAAGCAAACATCAATCAAGGAGTATGAGAATGTTATATTGTGGTCCACATTTCACATCCCTCTCTCTGGGTGTATATGGTTTTCTTCGGTGAACAATTGGAGGTGGTTTGAAACATTTCATTGTTGAAGAGAGCCATGTCCATCAGAATTGATGTCATATAGTACTGTTGTTGCCGTGTATAATGATCTCCTGGTTCTGCTCATTTCACTCAGCATCAGTTCATGTAAGTCTCTCCAAGCCTCTCTGAAATCGTCTTGCTAGTCATTTCTTACAGAACAATTAATTAATTAATTTTAAAAAAAAGAAAAGAAAAGAAACGACCAGCAAGACGATTTCAGAGAGGCCTGAGAGAGACTTGCATGAGCTGATGCTGAGTGAAATGAGCAGAACCCAGAGAACCTTGTATGGCAATAACAAGATTATGCAGTGATCAATTCTAATGGACGTGGCTCTTCTCAACAATGAGGTGATTCAGGGCAATTCCAATAGAGAGGACTATGGGAATTGAATGTGGATCACAATATATTATTTTTACGTTTGTTGTTGTTGTTTGCTTTTTCTCTCATTTTTTTGCTTTCTTGTTCTGATTTTTCTTGTGCAGCATGATAAATATGGAAATATATTTAGAAGAATTGCACATTTCACCTATATTGGATTACTTCCTCCCTAGGGGAGGAAGGAGGGGAGGAAGGAGGAGAGAAAGGAGAGAGAAAAATATGAAACACAAGGTTTTGCAAGGGTGAATATTGAAAACAATCTTTGCATGTATTTTGAAAAATAAAAAGCCATTATAAAAATACATAAATTTAGATCAAAAACAGCTATTGATTTTTTTTTCAAAAAGTAGAATCTACCAAACCAACCCAGAAAATTTTCTTTTTTTGTTATATAGTGCTAACTCAGCTCAATTCATTTTTAGCATTTATTAGCAAGGTACTGTGCTAAGTTGTGAGGATAGAAATACAAATTTGATTGCTGTAGGAGGTGGTACCTGTTCTGGGCATTGCCTCTAATGAGAGCTGTGTGTTGTTTTAAAAATAAGATCTTGCCCTTAAGCAAGAGTTATAACTAGGGTAACTGGGCTAGCAGAACTAGAATACTATCATAGCAGGTGGACATAGGGGAACAGACTATATTTTTTTCCTCCCCAAGATGGAAGGTGGCAGTAGTGATGGTGAACAACAATGTTACTTACTGTCTCAGGAAGCCCAGGGATCTCCCTCTCATGCCTTAGAGACAACGCTGTTCCAAGGTTTCTAGAGTTATTTTCCAGGTTTCCAAGTTCTGGGGTTATTGTAGAGGGGACAGTAGAGTTTATTTGGTCACTCAAGTTTTAGAGATGACTAAACGTTTTAAAAGAAGTTTGCAAAGTGGTCTTTTTATTTTAATAAATTGAAAATGTGTGCCCTCCAAAAGCAGTGCACACGCCCAAGTCTAGAATGGGACATCTCATTTCCTCCAGCCATATTCTTATATCTCTAAATTTGGCTTCTTCCCTTACTGTCTTTCCTTTTAATCATTCAAAGAATCCCCTTCTTTCCTCTGTGGCGGATCAAAATGAGGTGGATCAAAAAAGGAGGTTGGTATTATCAGGTATTTACTTGTAATTTAACTGGAAAATTCTTCTTCCAGAGTCATCATTAGCAGTTACATTGGACTCTGTCTAGAGCAAAGGAGTGATATCAGTGTGCTGGTTTAAATAGCATATCCAGTTTACATTATTAGCTATTAAAATGTTAAAGGTTTTATATAATTATCTTCTCACATTGTCATCACGCATTGATTCTCTCTCTACCCTGCTTTGCTTCCCCATCTTCCCTGGATGTTAGATCTTATTTAAAGGAATTGTGATAGAAATATGCGTGTGTATTTATACATATACATATACATAACGTACTTATGTACGTGTGTGTGTGTGTATGCTCTCTCTAAGCACATTCCAGCTTAGTTCCCCTTTTGTCTTTGGCAGTGACTGTTCTTGTTTGTGCGACTTTGGCTGTTCCCTACAGACCAGCACATTTTACTCAGTCTTTTGCTGTTATTTCCCATCTCATTCGTCAACTTGTGGTCCTGTCATGGCCTTTCCTGGGTCATTTTTAGTTCTGCTTAGGAAACAGTGCATCCTATGAATAGCATGGTCATCCAACCCACCAGAATCTGATTTCCTTCCTGTGTGTGCCCCTGACACTTTATATGTGCTCTCTAAGTTTAGGAAGGCCTGAGTTCAAATTCATTCTCAGCCGTTTAACCCCAGGCAAGTCATTTAGTCCCTGCTTCCCTCAATTTCCTCATCTGTAAATGTTAGAATAATGAGAACTCTTACCTCCCAGTATTATTTTGAGAGAGATTTGTAAAGCATCCTGCAAACCTTAAATGTCTGCACTGGCTGGTGTCTTAGGGATTTATGGTTGTGAAGTGCTTTGCAATAATCTTTTTTTGAATAGTTATCAGATGTGGTACAAAGATTGGTGAGCTGAGTACCTGAAATGTGCTGGCTTCCTGGAATAAGAGAACACCAGTCACAAAAACAGAAAACCCAGTATGAAAAAGAAATAGTCCTTGCTTTTGTCCTCATGATCTTGGATTCCCATGGCACTTCCATTGTGTACTCTTTCTGCAGCCATGGGTACATTGCCAACCTGCCTGGAGCTCCTCTTTCTGTAAAGGCTAGCCGGCCTCTGAGGTTCCTTCCGGTCCTGACTGGCCCTAAGCAGGGCACAGTACTCCTGGTCCATGGTACTTGGGGCAAATGTCTCTAACCTAAGGAGAGGGGCCACAGTAGGAAATGGACTGTGCAGTCAGAGTGATGATGAAAACAGGACTGAGTGTTTGACAAGAAGAGCTCTTGTTTAGGAGCGATAAGCTGCATACTGAAGATTTTATTTTAATGATTTAGATTTTATTTATTTCCTTTTTAAGGATTGTTGCTAAAGAAATAACTGATTGCCAGTTGTACAAAATAGATGCATTGTTGCTCTCATCTGGGAAAGCATCTTGATAAGTGATTGGATCATTTGATTTTTGCTTCTGCTATGAAAGAAACAGGCAGTTGAGATGTGTGGAACAGTGAAGGTCAGATGGAGGCAGCAGGGGTGTGGGCCATGAGCCCTCATGGGGATATTACCCTTTAGCTAATATGGCAGAATAGGGAAATGAGGCTGCAAAGGGCAGGTGGCAGCATCAGGGGGTGGAGGGCCCTTAAGAGTTGTGGATATGTTCACCTTTACATTCTTGCAGAATCCAGATCGAGTTATTTTGTAGACAGCTGAAGATGTTGGGTTGGAGCCCCAGAAGAGAAGAAAGGTGTGAAAACTAGAAAGTCTTGTAGTCGTCCAGTTCTTAGTATAATAGATCTAAAGTCAAAAGGAGACTTGGGGTCATCTGTTCCAGCCCCCTCATGTAGATGTTCTGGTGGAGGCCAAGAGAGTCATGGGACCTCTTTAAGGTCATACTGGTATTGAATAGCAGAGTCAGTCCACGAACCCAGATGCAGCACTTGAGTGACTATACTGGGCTGTCTCTCCATACCAAAATTCTAATTTGAGTTAGCTCTCACTTGACCCCTTTCATTTGTGCAATATTGTCAGCCACTCCCCAGTTTCTCCCATCCCTCCTTTTCTCTCTGACCTCACCCCTAATTTAGGTCCTTACTATCTAATAGGATCAGAGTTGAAGTGCCTGCCTTCATTCTGTCTCCCAGTCCTTATTATAAACTTCATCAGCAAACTAATTTTCCTAAAACATACTTCATATAATACTCTGCCCAGAAACTTCTTCTACCTTGCGATCTCCTCAATATCAAGTCAAAAGCTATTCCCCTGGCACTTAAGGCAATCTTGTTTTTACATTATTCCCCAGCATTAGTCCCTCAGCTCCAGTGAAATCAGTCTTTTACCAGAATACCTTTAAAATATTCCTGCCTCTGTATCTTTGATGGGAAGACATCTTTTGCCTCCTATCTCTTCTCTGATCCTTTCCTTTTTATCATTCGGTTCAAATCTCCCAGATGCTTTCCCTGAGTATCCTGGGGCCCAGGAGCTCTCCTTCTTCCAAACTCCTCTAGCTTTTTGTAGCACTTTTGAACTGTGTATATACTGCTCCCTGCTTGCATTTTTATCTTCCCACTTAGATTGTAAGGGCTTTTTTACCTATTTACCACGGGTAAAATTCCTATCATATTTGGAATAGATTTAGAATGCAATCTTCACTGCAGGAATATTTTTTGAGGATGACTTGCTAGCAGAAGTAATTAAAAACTATTAAACCACTGTGGGTGTGGTTCTTGACTCGTTCTCAAGTTTGTTTAATTACAGTATCCTTCTCTGATTATCCATTTCCTTTTAAATTTAATAATGTCTATGGACTTAGTTTTCTTTCCTCTTTACTTGTCCTTCCAGCCCATTCCCAGAATTATGGTACAGCCTGTCAGCGTGGATGTCAGCAGGACCAAGACAAAACAGGTATTTGTGCCGCCATTGACAGCAGTGCTATTATAAAAGGCAGCAATGCCCTCCCTGTGTTCATGGTGGCCACCCCTACACACAGAATGCACAGATGGAGGGATATTTGGTCTGCGAGTGCACTGATTTTTAAAAACTTCACTTTTTGATAATTAAGTGTAATATAGGTCACTTCCCCTTCTTCCCCCATCTGCCTCCCCCTCCCATGTTCCCTGTTATACTTTCTATTTTCAATTTGTTAATCATATGATTGTTTAACTTTTAGGTGCTTGACTGCTAATGCAGTCTGCTGCTTTAATAGCCCACTGCTAGGCATTGAAGCTTGCTATAAACAGAACAATCTCCTTATTCCAAGTGTTTAGCTTAATTCTCAGTTTTACATTTCATTCTGATTCATGATATCAGTGTGAAAAGACTAATGCTAAGCTGGGAGAAAATAGTCTCTTATGATCTCCCACAGATCAACAGCACTTCTAGTCTTATGAATAGCAAATCTATTTTCTCCCACTGTGCTTTCATTCTCTTAGCTAAAGTTATCTACATAGGAAAATTTTATTTATTAAAACAAAACCAAAAAAGTCCCGGGATTTGAAAGATGATTCAAGCCCTTGCCAACCACTCTCAGCTCTGAAGGACACTCTGGGATGAATTGCTATTAATGTGGAAAAAGGGGAGGACTACAATTCAAAAGATCCAGTGTCTTTCCCTGAGCCACTGGGTGAATTTGAATCCAATATTAGCTAAAACTGTGTAGCTCTGTTTCCCCTTGTGGAACATAGGATTGCAATGCCTGCCTTAACATATCAGTCAGACCTATGATGAGGATTTAATGAGGTGATTTATGTAAAAGGGCTTTAAGCACGGTAAAGCATTGTATCTCAGAGTGGACAGCCTCTGTAATTGTAGGCAACAGAGTATCACAAAAGGATTGGATTGGGACTGGGACTGAGCTGCTGGCAGTCTGTCATTTACCAGCTAGGTGACTTTAGTAGGGTCACTTTGATAGTTGGGGATCAATTTCTTCATCTGGAAAATGAAAATTAAGTAATTTCTAAGTGACTTTGTAGCCTTGATGTTTCAGAATTCTGCTGGGAAATCAAATCAAGTTGACAGGTTGGGGCTGCCTGCTTCAGGAGCAGATTTCTTACTAATGTTCTAGCTAGTCTTTCTCATGTCTTGAATTGGTGCCTTCAGTCCTCCCTATAAGGTCAGAGATCTTAGGAAACAAAATAGAAAATAATAAATAAAATATGTACAAGTTGCAAAAAAAAAAAAAAAAAAAAAA
>JAJPUD010001634.1:380325-408426 GCA_023553655.1 Myrmecobius fasciatus | reverse complement strand
CCCTTTATTTTCTCACTAAAGTATGGGGACATCCCTAGCTGGAAGAAGTGTAGGAAGCTTTTTTTTTTAATTAAAGCTTTTTATTTGTATAACATATGTATAGGTAGTTCCCCAATATTGATCTTTACAAAGCTTTCCATTACAAATTTTACCCCCAGTCCCCTCCCCTCCCCTAGATGGCAGGAAGTCCACTACATGTTAATAATGTTGAAATACTTGACAAGTCTCACCAACTATTGCATGAGGAATAAGTTTCTATCATCCTCTACTTGGATCAATTTTTAAAAATGCTGCAGGGTCTTTAAAAATAATATAGTAGATTTGAAATCCACGGAAATCCTCCTAGTCATAATTATTACCCTAAAGCATTGATTAGCTAGTGACCTACATATGACCCTCCTCAGAGACCTGTGCAAAATAAACACATGTGGTTCCTGCTTCCTAGAAGCTTGCAATGTGACTCTAAGAAAAGTAAATTTTAAGGAGCTCAAAGATGGACTAGGAATGATCTTATTGCTTGAGCAATTGGTTCCAAAGGGGTTGAGAGGCACTGAGCAATGAAATGATAATAGCTGATATTTATATGGTGATTTACATGCATTATCCCATTTGAAATATATATCATAATAAGGTGCAACAACTCTATGAAGTAAGTCCTCTAAGTTTTATTATCTTAATTTTATAGTTGAAGAAATCGAAGTTCAGAGATGTTTAGTGAATTTTCTGTGATCATGCAGATATTAGGTATTGAACCCAGGTCTAGTATTTTCTTTTCTATGTTTTCCATGTCTGTTCTTTCTTTTATGGTGATTTATGATCGGTTTCTGATGCAGAAGAAAGGAGGAAAATATCTATAGCAATGGTGTCACACTCAATAGAAATGGGAACCACTGATCCATATACAAGTATCCCTGTGGGCTGCATATTGGCAGCTTTAAGATGGAATGTTATTAATGTTTTATTGTATTATTATTTATTTTGTTAACTATTCCCCAATTACAGTTTAATTTGATCAGGCTACACTGGGCAGTGCATTTGAATCCTCTGATCCATTTCAATAAATATAGCTGTATAGGAAGCTTGTTAACAGGCTCAGATTTTAAAATTTAAGAACAGCACCAAGTTTAAATAGCTGTGAATGAGGACAGAGGAATGACAAGGACCTAGAAAGAGAATGTCGGAAAAGCTAAAAACCCTTCATTGCTTTCCTTGATGAATACAAGTCATCAGATGACCTATGTGCTAGGATACCAAAAACACTGACAGAGGGGTTTGCTAACCAACTGTCAGAGCTCTTTGAAATGTCAAACGAGATAATGGATGTGAAGCTCTTTGCAAATCTGAAAGTACTCTTTAAATTCAGTGATGATTGCTGTTTTTCCTATGAGCTGCTAGGGGATTATAGGTATGGATTTCTGTCACTAATTTCTTCAGGGATCTTGAGTTCTCTCTGTCCTAACTGAGGATTTTCTCCTCCCAAATCTCAGTGTCTTTTTCAGTTCCTTTCCCTTCTCTCCCTGATGCTTTGAACCCAAATCAAGCACTTGTTTTTGTTTTGTTTTGTTTTTTTAATCTCCCCCACCTTAATTCAAGGCTGTCCAACTGTTGCCCTCCTCTCTTAGCTCTAAGAATATAGGTAAGGTTTTGTGGAATATTTGATGTTAAATTAGTAGTTAATGAGATCATAGAATTATTGAGGTGGAGATAGAAGACCATCTATTTAATACTTTCATTATATAACTGAGGAAACTAAGAGGCTCAGGCATGTGAGAGATTCTGGCCAAGGTCTTGCAGGTAATAAATTATTGGAGGGGAAATTTGAACACTGATCTGACTCAAGAAGCAGGGCCTTTTCACTATATTAGTCTCTGATATCATTTCTATATAGGCTCTCCCTAAAGTCTCAGGGCCATTTTAAGCTTTATTGGTTTAAAATTACACTGCAGTATTCTGCACCTGGAAAAACAGCTTCTGACAAATTTTTGAAAGCATCACCTTCATCTTCATGAAGAGAAATTATCACTGTGCTTTCTTATTATTCTCTCCAAAAATCAGTTCTTCTCTCAACTCCCCCCTCTCTCCCTTCTTTCCTTCTTTCCTCCTTTCCTTCCTTCCTCCCTTTCTCCCTTCCTCCCTTTTTTCCTTCATTCATTTGTTCCTTCCCTTCCTTTCCTTCTTCTCTTCTTTCCTTCATTTATTTGTTCTTTCCTTTCTTGGGGTGCTGGAATCAGAACTCAATTGTTAAATTTTCAATGTGAACTTTTGAGCTTTGGAAATTAGCAAATGTGATAAACAGGAGACTGATTTGTTGTTTTGTTGATTGTCCAGATTTAAGAAAATGAGGATGAAAATATTAATAATGTAGATTAATCTTAAAAGTGTATCATGCATGCATTTTTTCCCCCTGGAAAGCTGGTTATTTTTTTATTTTAGAAAGCTGGTCATTAAAACATTTACTAGTACACCTCTGCCTCTTCTCTAACTTCAATAATTATTCTTTTTATTTTCTCTGATCCTCCATTTCCTTCTCTTCCATTGCCAAATAGCCCTTTCCTTTTAGTTCAGTCTCATCAAGTATTATGGGCAACATATATTAAAATTTGGTAATGGTATTTTATGGTAAAACTAACATACACCCACACACATTTCCCAATCTACACCCTACAAATAAAAAGTGCTTTTCTTGTTTGCTTTTGTGATTAGCCCAGCTGTTCACTCTTTGAAGGGGCCATTTCAACTCTGGCAAAATGATTTAAGATGCTACTTAAGAATAAAATTCAGTCTTTTAAAAGGAAACATGCCCATGCTTAATTTGGTATGGTAATAGGCCCTAGAGGACCCCAGCTGAGACCTAGATAGCCAATCCAACCAGCTGTGATATTTGCATTTTACACTAAACATTTTTATGCCCCTATAAATTTCATATTTCTACATCTATAAGGTCTTAGTCACAATGAACACCATTTCTGCACATATCTTTGGTAAATGGATTGAATGTTTCCACATGAATTGGAAATGCTAAATTGCTAGTAGCTGTTCTGGAGGTTTTTTTTTTATTCTTATTATGACCCCTTTGATGATTTCATCATAGACTTGATATATTAAAATATCACAATTTAGGTTTGCAAGCATGACATTTTCCAATTAACTTTCAGTGAGTTGCTTTCTGCATTTGACTTCTGAAATTAATATAGAAAAATTTCTTTTACAAGTAACTCAAATATAAGATAATATGCAAAGTAGCTTATGAGCCTGAGCAGCTAGCTGGTTCAGTGAAGAGAGTATTATCCCTAGAGTCAGGAAGACTTGAATTCTGGTGTGACCCTCAGCAAGGGACTTAACACTGTTTGCCTCAGCTTCCCCATCTGTAAAATGAGTTAGAAGAGAAAATATCAAACTACTCCAGTCTCTTTTCCAAGAAAATCCCAAATGGGGTCATGAAGAATTGGACATGACTGAAAAATGACTGAACAACAAAGCTTATGAGTCAAGGGATTATTATTATTATATGGGCCCAGAAGAGTTTGAAAGAAAAAACTCTCCAAAATTTAAAAAAAAAAAGATCTAAGCTTCAGGGAAGCAGTCTTGAGTTCTGTAAGGTGTCAAATGGACTGGAAATCAGTTCACCTACTCATCTCAGCCCTAGAATCATTATGTATGATCTCTTCAGTAGTGAATACAGCTATTATCTCTATGATGTTGATTCTCAAATTTCTTCAATCAGAGATTACTCTGCTGACCTCCAGTCTTGGATCTTCAATTACCTTTTGAACATCTTGAACTGGATGTCCCATAGTCATCTAAACTCAACTTGTCTAAAACTGAACTCTTTCTCCCCAAAACCTCTTCTTTCTCTAACTTCCTTATTACTATTGAGAGCCCCACTATTCTCCCAGTCACCCAGGCTCAAAATCTTGCCCCACTTAATTCTCTTTAACCAGACATGTCCAATCTGTTGCCAATGACTGTTAATTTTACCTTTGTAATATCTTTCCAATTGAGAGAATTTTGAGAATTATGTGAACCAAACTGACTCCATCTTATAAAACTGATTCGATTTCGAGAATTGTTATATTTTCCTGTAAATTCCATCTGCTTGCTAATTGTGGGAATTAAAGGATCCTGCTTCACATCTGCAAAAGTCCACTTACTTGCTCTCTTCCCTCCTAATTACTGAAACATGCTTATTCCCATCCCAATTCAGAAAGTCCCTAATATTTCCTCCAATAAAAAATCAGTTACTTAATATAATGTCTTGGTTTATATTCTTTTAATTGTTTTCTTTTAGTGTTTAAAAATCTGTCTCAGGGTCCAGTGCCAGTTGAGCGTTTCTGGTTCTGATTTTTTGTATAATTGGCATCTATTACTTAATAAATTGATATACTTGAAAGAAACTTTTGTTTCTTCAGTTATTTCAGATTTCACCCATCATACTATACACCCCTTTCTCTCCTCTGCCACTGCCACTACCGTGAATCCTCTTAAGGAGCCTTCTGCTGCTCTTCTCCTCTCTCAGGTACTCACTATATTGGTGCTGAACTTAATGTGGGTATTGAATCAGTTTTAGCTTTACTTGAACTTAAAATTCTTGAGTTTAAAGCCTCAACCTCATCTAGTACCAGGGATGACAATAGTTACCATGACTAACTCTTTAAGTTGACTTTGATGGAAATTGTTTCAGTACCTAGCATTTCTTAGAAAAATCTTTCAGCTTTCTTCTTCTTCTTCTTCTTCTTCTTCTTCTTCTTCTTCTTCTTCTTCTTCTTCTTCTTCTCCTCCTCCTTCTTCTTCTTCTTCTCCTTCTTCTTCTTCTCCTTCTTCTTCTTCTTTCCTTCTTCTTTTCTTCTTTATTTCTCCTTAATCTTCTTCTTCTTCTTGCAATTTATTTGAATTTTCCCCCCAGTTACATTCAAAATAAATTTTTTTTTACATTAAAAAATTTTTTTTGAGGTCTAGATTCTCTCCCATATCCCTACCCACATTTAAGAAATCATTTGTGAAGTTATACAAAACATTTGCATAAAAGTCAAGTTGTGAATTAAAATAAAAACTCTCAAGAAAAATTAAGTTAAAAAAGAGAGAGAGATAGGGAGAATGCTTCAATCTGTATTTTCAGTTCCTTCTCTGGGTATGGATGGGATTTTTTATCATAAGTCCTTCAGAGTAGTTGTGAATGATTGTACTACTGAGAATAGCAAAGTCATCCATAGCTGGTCATCCCAGACCATTGCTATTACTTTTTATATAGTAGATTTCACTTTGTATGGGTTCATGAAGGACTTTCCAGATATTTTTTACCTGAGAGCATCCTGCTCATCATTTCCCATGGAACAATAATATTCCATCATAAACACACACAACAGTTTATTGAGTCATTTCTCAATTAATGGGTATCCCTTCACTTTCCATTTTTTTTTACCCTGAGAAGAGAGTTGTTATAAATATTTTTTGGAACATATAGATAATTTTCTTATTTTTCCTCCAAATCCCTTTTGGTATTCATGCCAAGTAGTGGTATTGTTAGGTCAAAAGATATATATGAATTTATAGCCCTTTGGCATAAATCATATCTTTTGATCATTTATCAACTGGGGCATATCAACTCCCCTTCTTAAAATTTTACCTTTCCTTTATTTTCTCCACTTTCATTTATTTTATTATATATTTTTATTTATATTTTCCATTCATTTTCTTGTTTTCTTATCAGGACAAAATTTTTTTTAAACTGTGGAATGGTACAATTTATGTTTAAGTACCATATGCCTACTAATCGTAACAAAATTGTAATGTACCCTTTGTCTGTCATAACACAGTAGGAGATTCATTTGAGTTTTTAATTTAGAGCCAAATGTCGCATATTTTCTTGAATAGCTTTGATTTTTCATTTTTTGATAAAAAAGATACAACAGGTAGTAAATGTTTTAAGAAAGCTTTGGCTTTGGAACTGTATTAATGATTATAACTAACATTCATATCATAGGTTAAATATTTTCATATTAGTCTTGTTGGGAAAGAAGAAATCAGAACAAAAGGGGAAAACTATGAGAAAGAAAAAAACAAAAAAAGAAATTAAAGAACGGAAATAGTATGCTTTGATTCATATTCAGTCTCCATAGTTCTCTCTCTGGATGTAGATGGCATTTTCTACCACAAGTTTTTTGGAACTGTCTTAGAATACTGTATTGCTGAGAAGACTAAATCTATCATAGTTTATCTTTTGCTGTTACTATATACACTGCAGAAGCTCCTTTTTTTGGCAAGTGGAAAAGGAGAAAGCTTCTGTAGTCAGCCACTCTGACTTCCTTTATGTACAGATGAGCAAAATGAGGTCCCAAGTGGGGAAATGACTTACCAAGCCGACTCACGTGTTTAATGATGGATAGAACTCATTTATTTTAGACCTAGGATGAAAATAAATGTTCCATGAGCAACCTCACAGAGAAAAGCAATGAATCCAGAAGAGAAGATTCCAGGGGAGGATTAGAATAATCAATGTTCCCCAGGCTCAACCTGGGAGGATGCAGGAGGAGCATGAGTCATCAAAGTTTACTGTGGATGGACAGGTGGCTAAGAACCAAAGAGGTGGCACTCAAATCCCTTTGTTCATCCCAGTGCCTCTCTCAGGTAATTCACAGAAAAGCAGATCTTTGCTAGATTCTCAGGATAACGCCCCCCACCCTACCTCCATTTTGCTTTGCTTGTGTGTCCCCCCACCCAAAGAACCAGGCTGGCCAAAAGCTATGTAAAAATACCGACTCTGTCTCCATCTCCCAAAGAAGATGCTGGAGGTTTGTTTGGCTTGAATTTTGTGTGGTTATGAAAAATCTGTTGCTGAGGGACCAGTTGTTCAGGCATAAAATAAAACTTGGCCGGCAATAAGAAGAGTTATTATTGCAGTGTCCACAGCATGACTCCACTTTGGGACTCTGCCAGAATTTCCATAAAATTCTCCTTTTGGAGTCTACACCATGCGCTTTTATGTAATTAACTTAAGAGCCTTTATGAGATGCCAGGGTGCTTTGTCTTAAAGTGTTCCCATTTATTATGCCTTACTTTTTTTTTAAAGTTACTTACAAAATTTGAATTCAATTCATCTGACATTATTTGATTAGGGACCAGCAGAGAGGAGCCAAGAAAAGAAATTTGTCAATGAGAGGAGCTCTTGCAATATGGGGCTCCTGTGACTCCTTCCACTGGGCAAAGCATAATCAAATGTCCTCATGGGTAGGTACACTCAGAAGGAGAATGAGGCCCTTTGAAGTGGCTTCCCAGGTGCCCATTGGCTCTCTGGGATACCCAAAAGGGTGTCTCTACTTCTTTTGGAAATCAATCCCTTGGTAAGCAAAATGTATGTAAAATCCCTTATGTAAAAGGGAGCTTCTCCCAGAATTTTTATGAGATTCATGGGATGCTCCATGATTGCTTTAATTTTTTTTTCTGTTTTGCTTTTACTGTTTGTCTAATTCTTCACTGAAAGCTCTAAAAAGCACAAAAGTAAGAAAAAGACCCCAAAACCTTGTCTTCTTCCTCTCTTTTCTCTGATTTGGTGGGCAGATGTGCATATATTTCTGTAGTACTAGAAATAACGATGGCTTATATCTCTAAAGAAAGCACTTTTCATGTTACAAGGTGTTTTCCCCACAACAATCCTGATTTAAGTTCCCATTTTACAGAGGAGAAGGTAGAAAAAGCTTTACACAGCTACTAAGTGAGGGAGCAGGAATTGAACCTTGATTTCCAGGTAGCATGCTTTCTTTGCTATAAAAAGCTGCACTCTTAATGTACATCTCAGAGAAGGGTAAGATTATTTCAACAAAACCCTAACCTTAACTTTGTATTCTTTTCTCAGATTCAATAGCCCCTGAAAATGTACTATATTCAAAAAAGTGACCTTGTTCTCAAAGGTTGAAACTTTCTTCTCTATAAAGTATGCCTTAATAACTCTTATAAGATGTGTAGAATAAACAATAGCCAACTCCATGCTTCCTTGGTACCCATACAATGGCACAGGAACTTGGAGAAGACCTCTACCCTATTGGGTAGACACTCTGGGGCAGATTTATGGGAGGACACAGTCAAGAGTCACTTCAGATTGGCAGTTATGGATGAATAGTAACCTGCATTGTCATTCTTGAGATCACAGGCTATTTGACTATTGAAAAATAATCTGCTCTTGTCCCTCCTTTTTGAAGTGGTTGGAGATAAAAGGTGCTATTCTGGACATTTTGAGGGAAAAAATCATTCCGACTCATGTCTAATCAACCTAAGAGATGACCATCCCCCAAAGTCACCCCCTGCTCTGGGAATAGCTAATGTGAATTCTTGAGCAGCTACCTCTCTCTTCATTTCTGCTTTTCAGCCTTTCCTGCCAAACCATAATAATAAGTAAAGAGCCATGATTATCTGTTCTCTGTCGCGCCCACAACCATTTGTTATTTCTCTGAGCATTCAAAGCTATTCACCTTTGTGTATGGATCATCGAGAAAAATGCCTGCTAGGTTCTGATTACTGAGTGCTAATTGTCAGTGATGAGTTATTATCCTCCCTTTTCCTTTCCTCCTCCCTCAATTTAATCCATTCATTTTCCTCTCTTTAGAAATAATAAGCTCCATTCCCTGCTTTAGAGGATTAATCTAATAATCTAGTAAGTATTTGGTATGTGGGTAAAGGCTAGAGTGTTCAAAATTCACCCCTTTCTATTGTCCATTTCCACAGTCCCATAGCCTCATACTTTTGGACTTTCTTTCCAAATTATTGACATTTCTCTTCTTCATCTCTTTAGGCCTTAGTTTCCATACTTGTCAAATGAGAAGGTGGGACTTGAAGGTCCTTTCCAGTTCCATAGTTCCTTGGTCCATGAATCCAAAGGCAATCACAGAATCAGTATTCCCTAATATGTATTTTGGGGCTGTAAATGTGTTTTAATAAGACTATAGGGCTACATCTAGACAAAATTGTGATATTGTCTCAGTTTGCCAATGACTTCCTCCAATTTCCCCTTAAGGCAACTCTAATTCACCCAAATACTTTTCTTGTGCCACATTTAAAAGGACCTTATTCCTTAGAATAGTAATATCTGTGGACTAGCAGCTAGTTTTTGGTAGGTGGAAGTGGGAGAAGACATGTTGATATATTAATTTTTTAATCTTTGGAAAAAAATCAATACTTATGAGAAGTCACTAACACCAACCATGATAAACTTTGAGTGCCCTGATGATCATTCTGGGCTCTGAGAGGTAAATTTTCTGATAGTCTTGCTTTGAAACAAGCCTCCACCTCCATTTCTTGGCCACCGGCTCCAAATCATACCATACATAGAGTCAGCAACAAATCCTCTAGTAATAAACTTTGGGATCCCATCCAGCAGCAAGCCCTAAGAAATGACATGAAAGGCTCTGTATTATGGAAACTGGGACAATTATTTTTCCCACAGCTATGCCATATTTGGAAGTAAACTTTGTGTGATAAATATTTGTAAAGCCACTATGAGTCTGAGTCCACTAAAAGGATGAAGGCAAGATAGGGGAAAGTGTGCCTCAGGTGTTTCTGATTTATTGACACAGCCTCATATCCCTATGCCCATGTTTTTGACTTCTTTCTCCAAATTATTGACACAACTCTTCTTTACCTCTCTAGAACTCAGTTTCTTTACATGTCAAATGAGGGGGTTGGACTAGTTTATCTTTAAGATCCTTCCAATTCCAGCTTTCCATGACTTTGAATTTTGGAGGCAATCATAGAATCATACATTTATGATGAATATGTATTCATAGATATACACATTATATTTATACATATATATCTGTAAACATATAACATTTGTTTTTCAGTAATGTTTTACTCTTCATGATCCCATTCAGAGTTTTCTTGGCAAAGATGCTGGAGTGGTTTGCCATTTCTTTCACCAGCTCATTTTACAAATGAGAAACCAAGACAAATAGTTAAATGATTTGTTCAGAATCACAAAGTTGCTAAGTGTCTGAGGCTGGGTTTGAACTCATGAAGATGAGCTTTCCTGATTCTAAGCCCAGTGTGCTATTTATTTATACTAGTCTTGCTATCGTTTTGCAGTAAATATTCCTTCAGAAAAGCTAACTGATGTTAGTTGGTTAAATGGAACTGGGGTACTAGTCATTGGTGATTAAATAGTGGGGAGGATTTGTTGAAATTGGGCCTTGAACCAATAGCATTAGAGAAAGACTTCTCTTCATCACTCCTAGAACCTGAAGGGGGGGATATAGTTGGTCTCACTTTGGAAGAATTTGTGCAGAACTTTGCTATATAAAACAAGAAAAATAATATATTATAATGCATATAACAATATAACATATAACCATATGTCATTATATGTAATATATTTTGTGTATATATAATATAATATGCAATATAACTTTCTATGGCATCTGGATTCAAGTCTGACAAATGCTGGATGTGAGATGGTGGGTGATTCATTTTAACTTCTCAGTGCTCCAGGATTCTCTCTAAGCTTTGATGTGAATTTTTTCATCCACATTATATAGATGAGGAAAATCAGATCATATTGGTGAAGTGACTTGCCAGGTTTCCAATCAGTAGGTATTATAGCCAATCCTCAAGGTCTAATATTTAGACTCTAAATATTATTTGAATGGAAAAGATCACCCTCTCAGCAAGGGGGTATGCAAATCTGCTGAGGTTTAGATGTGGCCACAGAATACAAGGATTTCAAAGTTAATATGGTCCAGGGAGTGGTAGTTATTGTAGTCCAGTCGATGTGCTCCAGTAAGGATGCAGGGAACAGGAAAATAGAGGGGTGGGAGAGAGAAACAGAAGCATGGTTTTCATTGGGAAAGAGAGAACCCATTTGAGACAATCAGTAATGTGGGTTTTGAACTCACCTCTTCTGACTACAAAGTCAGTATTATTTCCATTATACATACAATTTTATTCTCTACATCATGCTGCTTAGAATTCACTTAGAAGCCTCATTCTTATCTATGTTGAATATTTCCTTCAAGAAGAGAGCATGAAAATGTTTGACTTGGCAAACATTGAACAATATCACAAAAAAAGTCAGACTTAACTATATCTTAAGAGACAGGAAATGACTAGTTACTGAAGTGGGAGTTATTTCAGCTGTCTGTGTATAGTAATCAACTGGTTAGAGCCAAGGCAAAAATGAGCACCAAAGCAGAAGCAAAGATAAAGATGAGAAAAAGACACTATATCATGATAATAACACTAACCCAGGCTATTTATAGAAGCTCTTGATGCTGAAAAAATGGATAAAAGTGAAAACATTGACTCTGATTATTGCCATTTCTTTTCTTTTTAAAAATATTTTTTCTGATTATATATATATAAACTTTTAAATTATACATTTCTTTATGAATCATGTTGGGAGAGAAAAATCAAAATAAAAGGGAAAAATCACCAGAGAGGGAAAAAACACAGAAAAAAAGAAGTGAACATAGCATGTATTGATTTACATTTAATCTCCATAGATTTTTTTTCTGGATGCAAATGTTACTATTGAGATTGCTTTGGATTACTGAACCATTGAGAAGAACCAAGTCTTTCATAGTTAATCATCACACATTCTTGCTGTTATTGTGTACAATGTATTCCTGGTTCTGCTTGTTTCACTCAGCATCATCAGTTCATGTAAATCTTTCCAGGCCTTTCTAAATCAGCTTGTTCATTATTTCTCATAAAAAACTAATATTTCACTACTTTTATATACCATAACTTATCCAGCCATTCCCCAATTGATGTGCATCCACCCATTTTCCAATTCTCTGCTACCACAAAAAGAGCTGCTACAAATATTTTTGCACATGTGGATCCTTTTCTCTCCTTTATGATTTCCTTGGGATACAGATCCAGTAGTACTGCCATTTCTTAATTCAATTTAAATGAAAATAATAGTAATAATGATAACTTATGTTTCTATCAAACCTTAAAATTTGCAAAGTACTTTACATATATTATCTCATTTGAAATTCATAATAATCATATACAGTAGATACTATAGATATGATTATCCTCTTCATACAGATAAAAAAGCTGAGACTCAGAGAACAGATGTAGATCAGTTTCCACATCAAGGAGGGTGAAAGAACCTTAGAAAGTATTTTAGTTAGGAAACCTCATCAAAGAGATATCATCAGTCATCTCACCATGCACCTGCCTCAGACCATTGTTGACTTTTCTGGCTCATTTCCTTATATTTACACTGCATTTTATGCTTTCCTTCACTTTTTGAGGTTCTTTTGCATTTATTTTTCATTTGTTATTTATATTGTTACTTCAAGGACATTTTAACAATTCAACTTTATATGATGGTTTTAAATTGTTTCTTTAAAATTATTTTTAACTATTTCACTGAATATTTTCCAATTACATGAAAAAAATTAACAATCAATTTTAAACTTTTGTGCTCTAAGTTTTAAAGTGTTTTCTACATAAAATATTTTCTCCAGGTGAAAAAACAATTATGAGTATTGTTATTATATAATTTTGCAGAATAAGATAATGGACTTAGAGAATCTCAGAGTTGAAAGAAACCTTAAATGATCCCTACTTCAATCTGTACTTGAAAAAGAATCCTGAGGAGCAAGTCATCCACTCTTTACTTGAAGACAGCTTTTGAGGAGGGGGAGGACAGGTAGGTGGTATGGTAGATAGAGTATGGGGCTGAGTTCAAATCCAGCCTAAGACACTAACTGTTGGTCCTGAGTAAGTCACTTAAGACAGATTGCCTCAGTTTCTTCATCTGTAAAATGAGCTGGAGAAGGAAATAAACTACTTCAGGATCTCTGCTAAGAAAACCCTAAATGGGCACCAGGACAAATTGTATATGACTAAAATTGACTAAACAAGAACAACAAATTGAGAGGAAGCGGCTATTTCCTCCAGAAATCCCCCTCCACTTTTAAATAGCTCTGATTGCTAAGAATTATTTCCTTAAATCAAGTCTGTTTACTTTGAAAAATAAGGCTCTATTAGATTGTGACTTGCCCAGAACTACATGGCTAGTAAATATGGGCTGCTATTCAGATCCAAGACTTCCTCCTTTCTATCATATCTTCGTTAAACAAAGATCGACAACCCTACTAAACACATGAAAAAATGGAAGAATAGAGATGTTTATTTAACTCTTGTACCAATTTAAATAGTAAATGAGTAAAAGAGACAGTACTAGAATACAGTTCTCAATTCTTGGTGCAGAGTTCTTTTTATTTACATGCTGCTTTTCAAATCACTCATCTAGAACTAAGCCAGCTTCAATTCAGTTTAACAATCCAACCACTGCTTAATAAGCACCTACTATGTGCTTATTAGAAAGCAAGACAAAATGAAAAGCTGAGTACAGTTGAGCATTTTGAAGGTGGAAGAGACAGGGACTAGATAGCTTAGGGAGATCAGGAAAGACATTCTAATAGAAGGAAAATTCTTCAAGGACAGAGATATCCTCCTGGTGCCAGAAGAAATTGCAGAAGGATTGTGGTACTTTAGGTAGACTCTCAGTGATGAACAAGGGTCCCCTAGTAAGGGCTGATGGAGATGGGTTATGAAATGCATCATTGGAAGAAATGTCCAAATTGATGATCCTTATTAATATGTGAGTGTCCCCAGGGCTAGCCCAAGAACTTAAACATTTATTGAACTGAGTCAATGGAGGTGGTGCCTGAGTTGATCTTTGAAGGAAGAAAAGGATTCTAAAAACCAAAACCAAAGAGAAATGAATTCATTCCAGCCATGCATAACAGCCTGTGAAAAGACATAAAGAAAAGAGTGTAATGTCGAATTTGGGAAACAGCATGTGGGCCATTTTGGCTATGGTGTATATTATATGGAAGAGAGTTATGTGAAATAAATCTGGAAATGTAGGCTGAAGCCAGACTGCAGATGGCTTGAAACACCCAGCTGAGGAGATTGTATTTTACCCTAGATGTTCCAGGGAGCCTCTGGAGATGGTCTCCCAAAATTTAAAACATACATTAAGTTTCTCTACAATATGCATTTTCTGATGATGAGGGACTTATTCAGACCAAAAATCTTTCAGGCAAGGAAGACTAAAGTCAATTTTGTCTCCTTGGATTCTACTCTTTTTCATTCATTTCTACTCCTTTTCACTAAATGATATGATTAATATGGGCCCTGGTTTCAGAAATTTCCATGATTTTCTGGTGATAAGCTCCTTTCAATGCAGAGGCTACTTGAAAAGTAGTCCCAGCATGGTCCTTCTACACTGACCCCTACCCAAGTCCTTTGCTTCCCTAGTTTCAACAAGGCAGCAAGTTCTTGCTACCAAGAGCTCCTTCTCCCTGCTTCCAGAACCCCTATCGAATTCATTTCTGCTTGTACCCTAATTTCTTATGCCTTAAAAAAAAAGTTGGTGGCTAGATACTATAGTAGATAGATTACTAACCCTGGAGTCAGGAGAACTTGAGTTCAAATCTGGCCTCAGGCACTTACAAGACATGTGACCCTGGTCCCTGCCTCAGTTTCCCCATCTGTAAAATGAGTCAGAGAAGGAAATGGCAAGCCAACTTCATTATCTTTCCCTAGAAAATGCTAAATGGAGATCCAACAATAATAACAGTAATAGTGGGATAGGAAAATATCCCTTATGTGGATGATAATATTTAATGGAAAGCAAAGATGAATTAGAGGATCATTGCGAGTGACTTATTCCATCATTTGATTTTTTGAATTTTGAATACTTCTTCAGGAAAATTCCATGTTCTGCTCACTTTCACCAGGGGCAAATATCTTGAGATTTCTATGAGGTACCCTTATTATTTTCACTTTTTGTTTCATTTATTTTTTTCCAACATATTTTTCACTTTGTGTCCTCTTGGGGCTCTTATTAAGTCCCACAGTCTCAATTATCACCTCTACATGGGCAACATTCAAATTTACACCTGATTTCTAACTCTCAGCTAACATCTGCCAGGGGATTTCTCATCCCTTGACAGCACCATCTCATGGAAAGCACATTTTTCCCCCACTTTTTTTTTAATTCCCAGCTCCACAGACAAGGGCAAGATGGCAGTTTAGTTTATAGACTTTTGAAGACAAGTCATAGAATTTTAGAGCTGCAAATGATCTTAGAAGTCTAGGCCAACTGCTTTATTTTACAGATAAGGAACTAAGTGTCAGGGTATTGAAGTCACTTGTTTGTGACCATGTATTTAGGGATTCCAATTAAGATCTTCTGACTCCAGATTTAATAGCCCGTCCCATTATTTTGCATAGCTCTGTTTTAAGTATATTTCAGTCTAATTACAATTCATCCAGTATCCACCCTTTTGGTTAGGAAGTTGAATATATTTTTTCTGTTGAATGTATTCTTTCAATTTTTGCATTCCAAATTAAAAATATTTTTTAAAATTCATACATCATTTATTTTATTATCAAATAAGTGGGTTCATGATCTATTTCAAAACTGCAAGTAATTTATATAAGTAAGACTTTCATCTAATTAGACCAGTGGCTCCATGGGACTAGAGTTACTACAATCTCAATCATTGATTTCACATTCTTTTATTCAGTGTTTACAATATGCTAGGCACTATGTTTGGCCCTGGAGAAACAAAGAGAAAAATGAAACAGGCCAGACCTTTAGAATATTATATATTATGGGAGCAATACTATCTATACAGATAAATACTTTTTAAATATTTGCAAAATAAATAATTTTTTTTAGTGTGGGATAGTGGGGGTGGAAGGAGGTAGAGGTGATGGAGGCCATTGACAATCTCTCATCAAGATTATATTGAAGAAAAGACTACTGGACTCAGTACACAAATAATGGTATAAATTCCATGGGGTTTTGCTTTTTATACCCAGTGTGATTCTGGAAGAGTCAGTTTATTTATAAAATGAAAACATTGGACTAGGTTAGGGTTTATTAATCCCTGAGTATTAACTTTTAAAAATACTTTACTACATTTCAACATAATTGGTTTCCTATATATATCACTTTATGTCTCTGAAAATATCATTTGGGAAAGTCGTCCATATACTTTACCAGACTATCAAAGAGGTACATGGCATTCAAAGGTTAGGAGCCTCTGGACAAGACCGCTCCTTCTGCTCTAAATTTTAGAAATCATTTAAGTCAATCATTCTTTTTAGAACATAATTCTCTTTTTTGCACTTTTCCTGGATGGAAGAGTAAAGAGCCCTGAAGAAATGCCTTTTTCCCAGAGACTCTGTTTGGTTAACTTGGTCTCTTATGAATTTACCCAGCTGGCTTTGTGAAAAGAAGGCTAACCTTGCCTACCTCCATTTATTGATAAATGAATAGGGAATTAATCATGAGACCTATGGAAAGAGACCAGGGTTAGACTTAATCCCTTGGCTACTCTCCAAATTAGCTGATGCAAACCATTTCAGCAATTCATACCTAGATTTTTCTCCTTTAAAAATGGGGATTCCAGTTCAAGTCACCTTCTTGATTTACAGAGAGGTTATTGTGAGCGTTAATGAAATGATGTTTGCCCAAGGCTTGACTCTCTTGGAAGCAAGGCTTTCTGTCAATACAGAGTATTACTATTAGATGAGAATGAATTTTTAAAAGCTACCTATCTTGCCCTTTTCATTATTATAGAGTCTGATTCATGTTTGCATACAAGTTTGCATTTTCTCCAGGAGCCCCACTCCAGGGTGAATCCAGTGTACTAAGGATAAGAATCAAATGTCATTTTGTGGAAATGTCCATTGGTGTCACTCACTGGGACACATTTATCTGTGTAAAAGGTAGCATGTCTTGGAAAAATGATCACAAAAGGGACAAAAGGGACAAAAGGGAACTCAGAGGACCTTTTATTATGTGGGATAGATTTAGAATTGGAAAGGACCATCAAGGGACAACTAGGTGGTGTAGTGAATAGATCAGGAACATGTGAGTTTAAATCTGCCCTCACACACTAGCTAGGTGAGCTTGGGCGAGTCACTTAACCCAACTATTACTCTCAGTTACCTCTGTATCTTTGCCAAGAAAACCCCCAAATGAGGTCACACAACTGACCAACAATCGAATCCAACACCCTCATTTTACAAATAAGAAACAGTTAAATTCACCTGCCCAAAGTGACTCAGGTAGTGTCAGAGGCAGAATTTGAATTCGGGTTCTCTGATTCTAGCGTCAGCCTTCTTTCCACTTTACCAGGAAATACTATAAAGTCTTTAGATGGTTGAATAGAGAGATTGTTGGACCTGAGTCCAGGTTCAAATCCTGCCTTAGCCACTTACTAGTTTGTGGTCCTGAGCAAGTCATAGAATCTCTTTTAGCCTCGGTTTCCATCTGTAAAATGGGATCATTTGAATGATATGATATATAATTTAATAATAATAAAATATCATTATCATTTTTATTATTCCTTACTTTATTGGGTATTCAATTTATCAGAGTGAGAGCCAGCATGCAATAATGAAAAGAGGGCTACCTTTGGAATCAGGAAGGTCAAGGGCTACTTCTGACACTAGTCATGTGACTTGGAGTATAGGTAACTTCTTTTTTCCCCAAACAACTGGTTTAAAATTTTAAATGATAGCTGAAATGCTCATCTCTAATGGAGAAGGGTGTTTGTTTGTTTGTTTGTTTTTTTTTTGCTTTTTGCTGAGGCAATTGAGGTTAAGTGACTTGCCCAGAGTCACATAGCTAGGGAATGTTAAGTGTCTGAGATCAGATTTGAACTCAGGTCCTCCTGACTTCAGGGCTGGTGCTCTGTACACTGCACTACCTAACTGCCCTAAGGAGGATGTTTCTGCAGGGACAGTTCTCCCTATGCTGATGGAATAACAGGACTGGGCCAAAATATTCTTCTGTATGTCTGCAGAAAGCTGTACTAGGTCATGAGAAAGCTTGAAAGAATGACGTCTATATAGTATTTTCATCTTTTTGGTGTTGGTTTTTTTGCTTATTTTTTCCTTTCTCATGTCTTTTCCCACTTTTGATCTGCTTTTTTATTGCACAGCATGATAAATATGAAAATATATTTAGAAAAATTTCACATGTCTAACCTATATTGGATTGCTTGCTGTCTTGGGAAGAGTGGAGAGGAAGAGAGGGAGAAAAATTTGGAACACAAGGTTTTGCAAGGGTGAATGTTGAAAACCATCTTTGCATGTATTTGGAAAAATAAAATGCTATAATAAAAATAGGATCATAGAAAAAACAAAAATAAAATTGGGAAAAAACTCTAAAGAAAAATAAAGAGTGTTAAAAAAAGTGAAGTCTATATTTAGACATGGGTTGTACACAGTGTGACTGGAATGAGTGGGAGAGCAAAGAGAATGGAGAGCACTTGTGATGTGATCTGACCAGTCCAGTGGGTAATGGCCCATAGAATGTCTTTTTCCCATGTCATCCACCTCCTCTGGGGACTGCCCCAGCTTTATAGAAAGCAAATGTGGCTAGAAGAGAAGAAATCAGACTCATAAATTTAAATCCTCATTGGAGTAATTACTTATTGAATAAATAATTTTATTATTATTTTTATTTTTTTCCAGAGAAATCTTTTTTTTTTAATTTTATTTTATATTTTTTTGTTACTTCCATTTGTCAGATTTGAGATATCACTCTCTTTCCCCAAACCAGGCTTATTCAGTCATCAATGCAATGTTTAAACTTACCAACAATATTATATTATGTTAGGGATTTTAAACTTTTAAAAGGCAAATATTTTACTAATTCTTTCCCCAGCATCAAGCATAATGCTCTCTGCAGACAGGTGCTGCATCTGAATTCAACTTCAGGGTAGCTGGTTGACTTTGGGCAAATTACTTAACTATTTTCTGCCTCAGTTTCCCCATCTGTAAAATGAAGACATATTTCTGGACTTTGAATTAAATGTTTGGGCTAATTTTTCTCCTAAGACTAGTATTGGAGATTTCTTAAATTATCATAAATCATTGGGAGTTGGCTTAGATCCAAAAAGGTTAAGTAATTTGGGGTCAAACAATCAATAATTTGAGAAGCAGGCTAGAATTTTATCCATCATTACATGCCACTAGATAGGACAGCTAGGTAGTGCATTGGCACTATAGTGTTAGACCTGGATTTGGAAACACCTGAATTTAAATCCAGCTTCAGAACTTGCTAGTTGTCGGGCAAATCACTCCATCGCTGTCTGCCTCAGTTTCTCCAAATGTAGAAATAGAGATGATAATAGCAAGCACCTAATTTCCAGGATTGTGGTCAGGATAAAATGAGATAATATTTGTAAAGTGCTTTGCAAACTTTTAAGTGATATATAAATTATATATAATTATATTTATTATGTTATATAGATAGATAGCTATTTTTATAGAGTGAAGGATGGCAAGATTTGAACAGAACCCTATGGAAAATTATGTATGAATATTAATATCAAGCTGTTTTCCATGGCCTTTGAAAGCTTTTATAATGGTACAGTCAGATTTTGCCTCCTGAAATGTTCATCCCTGAGCTTTTGCTCATAAAAAAGCTATATATTGTTTGAGAAAACCCCACTGATCAGAGGAGAAGGTATTCAAAGGAAAACCCAGCCTGGGCCAATAGCTAAAACTGGGTACAACAATTTTGAAGTCACTTTTCAGAATTTGGCCCAGAAACCTTTTGGAGGTGACACTCCAGGTTGCTATGGTTACTCTCTATGGGCAATCTCAATGTATACAGATGCATTCCAAAACATGGAGATGTTTGGTTAGAAAAATCTATCTTGACAAAAAGTTGGCATTTTAATTTGAGGCAGAATCTGGAGAATTTTTGCCTGAGGTTCACAGTGACCTCTTCAGCAGTGAATTTGAGTGATCAAAGCCATCCCTAATGCTTGTAATAAGACTTCACATGGAGAAAGAACAGCAGATAATGCAGCCCTCTTTGGGAGGTCCTTTGTTGAGACACATGCAGTTAGTGACTGCTGGTGAGAAAAGGAGGGATCAATTATCCCTTAGCAAGAGAAATTGGTCCCAATCTGTTTTCTTCTTTGGATCTTTTTTCTTCCTTCTGGATGTGTGTGTGTGTGTGTGTGTGTGTGTGTGTGTGTGTGTGTTCTAATAAAAGGCAACTTGTGTAGATTATCTAGAGTTTTCTAAATAACTGTGTTCAGATCTTGGCTCTGATACTAGCTTTATGATCATGGACAAGTCATATAATCTTTTCCTTTTTAATACAATACCTGATACATGATAAATAAGCTTATTGACTAAGTAACCACTTAATAGCTAGAAATTAAATAGGGATTCCAGGTTCTTTACATATGTTAACTATCTCATTTGATCCTCCCAACAATCCTAGAAGGTTGGTGCTATTATTATCTCCACTTTACTAATGGGGAAACTGAGGCTGAGAGAAACTAGGTGATTTTCTCAGGTTTGTTCAGTTGGTAAAGTCAAAAGGCAGGATTTGAACCCATGATCCTAAGTGAGCTAAGAGAAGAACAGCAAAAATAGCAATTAATAAAGATATTCTTTGGTATAGTTGAGCTCAGAGTTTGCAGGTTCTGATATAGTGAGGTGAGCTACAGGTATACTGAGGATTTTATTCAGGGTTAAAAAATAATGACAATGTGATTACATTATTGCTATTATTATTTTAATCTTGAATTAAATAAAGAACTCAATCAATTTAGGTGTTAATAACAGGTTTACCATATATAACCCAGAGTTAACATGGAACCAGTTTTTGTTCTATTTTTTTTTAAAAGACAGAATGAGAATGAAAGTCACTCTACATAGATCACAAGCTTCCCTTCATATCCTCTTGAACTAGAATATTACACACCCAAATGCTGGTAAATCTCAAGGCAACCTTTTAATATAAGCATTGAGTTTTCCCTCTAAATGCCAAGCACATTTTACCCCTGAAGGTAAATTAATCTCCATAGGATTGCAAAGTAATTAAGACAACTGTGTCTCTGATGGCATTCCTTTATGTCTTTTGGGAGGGAGGGAAGGAGGGAATCATTGTGGAGTATTGGGCTGTTGGTATCATCTCAGGCTGCTCCCAAATCTGAGCCATGGAATGATGCTGTTCAACAGGATCCATTGCATCTGTAGACAAATTTTTATTTTTATTTTTGTTCAGAAGGGGATTCTGTTAAATTACTACTTAAAAGAATAAAACAAACAAACAAACAAAACACTCAGTTATTGAATGAATGCACTATTTTTGGAATCAGGCTATTTTTTTTTTCAGAGAAGGGAAAGAAGAAAGTGATTTCTATATTTTGCTCCATGTTATTCAGGCCAAATTCAGTCTATTTCCAGGAAAAATGGCAATCATCAGCCCAAGAACTGAAATGGAAGGAGAGAGCTTATCAGGGAGGCTCTGGATAGAAACAGAAGCACAAGCGAGGAGCCCTTTGCTCCTCTCAGATAAGGCAATTGGTGTATGAATTCAGAGTGAGTTGAACAGAACCAGAAAACCATTTACACAATGACCACAATAATGTAAAGGAAAACAACTTGGGAAGGCTTCAGAATTTAGACCAGTCATGATAGCAAAAAACTGGTAAGACAGTATGCCTCCTGCTTCTTGGCAGAGAGGTGATGGTTTAAATATATAGAATGAGATCTTTTCAGATATGGCCAATGTCTATGTTTTGGTTGCCCTTAATTGAGCCTGGGGGGAAAGTTAATTTGCTTCTTTTGGTATCCCTGATATTTACCACAGTGCCTGATATACATTAGGTGCTTAATAAATACTTATTGACTGATTGACTAACTGGGAGGTTAGGAGGGAGGAAGCAGAGAGGGAGGAAGGGGGAGACAGTTGCAGGAAAGAAGAAAAGAAAGAACAAAGGAAGGAAAGAGGGAGGGAAGGAGGGAAGAAGCAAGGAAGGAAGAAGAAAAGAAGGAAGGAAGGAAGAAAAAAGAAAGAATGGAGGGAGGAAGGAAGAAAAGAAAGGAGGGAGAAAGAAGAAAGAAAAGAGAATGAAAAAAAAACAGGCAACAATAAAACTCATAAATGCGCACAGAAGAAAATGAAATGAAAGTATTTAATCTTTCAGTATTCCAGGGAACTCTCTAAATTGTAGGATGTTGCTGTTCTTCATTGTTACTGGGAATTTCCAAAGAAATATAACTAGCTTGTTAAATTTAATCTACACTTAAAAAAGAACCTGTATTTTACAAAAGCTCATGATTTCTATACAATCCTTTTCAAATATTAGAATGTTGATGTTTACTGAACTGCTAAATGAATAATAAACATTTTTCAAAAGAAGAATAGGTTTTAATTTGTCAGAGGCAGAGATTGTAATTAAAGAAATACATGATAAAATAAATAGAGTTCTCAAGGTGGTTTTATGAAGACGGGAACAGAGGAAAAATGAGGTCTTCCCAGTCATCTTGCATTAGAGTAACTGGAAAGATTTTTGTTGCTATTGGTCTCACTGTCTCTATAATGAGAGATATTCTCTCTCTCCATCTGTCAGTCTGTCTCTCTGTCCGTGTGTGTGTGTGTGTGTGTGTGTGTGTGTGTGTGTGTAAAGGAGCAGATCACAGGATTTGTCATCCTCTTTCCTTTCAGAGTGTTGTTGCTCTCTGTTCTCCCCTTTAGTTCAGCCCTAAGCCTTTTCTGGAAGGATCAGAAGAGTTATAGTTCTATGCTATGCCTCTTAAAATATTTTTTTAGCAAATAGGAATGGTTAGAATCAAAGCTGAAGTAGGCAAGGTTGTTTGTTTCTCCAGGATAATGCAAGCTCTTTGAAGGCTGTAACACATTTGTCTAACACAATATCTAGCATTTACTCATCAAACAGGGTTGGTGTTCTTCTGCCTCCCTTTCTAGCCCTTCTTCCCTGACCTTATGCCCAGTGATGTTCTCTACACACATATCCTGCTTCCTTTTCCTATGGGATATTACTCTCCATTGATGTCAGTCACAATCTGTTAAATCACTCCCAACCTCATTGTTAGTTGAGGAGGTAATTATATCCTAATAAACCATAAAGATCAAGAAATCTTTAGGAAATGAGATGTTTTGTTTTTTACTGGTAAAAATAAGAGCCTTCATTTTTCCAGGAGGGTTTCCTCTAGCAACAAACCTTTATTATTTCAAGTGTTGAGTATACACAGACAAATGTGAATTGATCCCTTATCTCAAGTAGCTATAGAACCAAACCAGACCATTGTAGGCAGCTCCTTGTAAGATTACCCAAAGGGATAATTTTAGTTAAGAATTTACTTTAAGTATTTACTAAACACTTAATCTATGCCAGGCATTGTGCTAAGTGCTTTCATAAATATTATCTTATTAGTTTCTTACAGCAACCCTGGTAGGTACATATTATTCTTATTCCTACATTTTACAATTGAGGAAACTGAGGCAATCATGGGTGACGTGACCTGCTCAGGATCACATAACTAGCTGGATTGGAACTCAGTTCTTCCTGAACTAGGTTTAGGGCTCTGTCCACTGTGCCATCTAACTGCATAGCTAAATCAATCAATCATCACTCAATCTACCTACATCATCATCTTTCTATCATCTTTTCATCCATCCATCCTTTATCCCTTATGCCACTTTGCCTCTCAAAGATCAAATCATCCTCTTAAGTCAAGTATATCTGGGATGGTAACAACTCCTCCTTTTTATTAGGGCCATGTAGTATATATGGACTAGTAATGAAAAGTAAGGAAAGAAGGAAGGAAGGAAGGAAGGAAAAGCATTTATTAAATATCTACTATGCAACAAGCACTGTGCTAAACATTACACCTCATTCAATCCTCCTGACAACTCTGGGAAGTAGGTGATATTATCTCTATTTTACAGTTATGAAAACTGAGTCAGAGGTCAAATGATTTGCTCAAAATCACACAAGTAGGGTCTGGGGACATATTTGAACTTAGGTCTTCCTGATTCTGTCTTTGGCACTTAGTCCTCTGTACCATCTGGCTGCCCAAGTAATAACTTGGATGCTACTTTAACATGGTCTAATTTCAACCAGACAACCACCAAGGAGAACAGTATCATCCCAGACTACTGACATTCTACTTTTCATGTCTTTGTACGGGATCACCTCTTTAAATTAGGTTCTCCTTCCAGATCTGAGGCTCTCTCACCCTGAGTATAAACCAGATTCAGCTAAAGTGGGAAACTGGAGAGAAATGGAGATTCCTCTGCCCCCCATCAAGAATAGAAATACCTCACATCTATATAGAACTTTTCTTTGTCAAGTAAGGATATAGTATAATTATTTTTATCTGCATTTTGCAGATGAAGAGGAAACTGGGATACAGAGAAATTAAAGACTTGCTCAAGGATACAAGACTAGTTTATGACACAGATCTAGGTCCAATGTCCTTTCCACTATATTACATACCTATTCCTGATTTTTTTTTTAGCTCCTAGAAATGCTATCTTCCAGTTATAGAGCATATCTTTCTAAACAAGATCCTTTTAAATTCTGCAATACCTTGCTATGCTTAAACTTAACATGCAGTGTGTTGATTAATTGTAATTATGAAAATAATAAGTCACCATCTAGTACATCTTTTGCTCAGACAGAAACCATTAATCAATAAAAAAAGCATTTATTAAACACTTAATACATGTGGGGACACCAAGAAAGATAAAAACAATCCTTGTCCTCAAGGATTAATGAGGGAGATAATTTGTAAATAATTTGTTATATACATGATACATAACAAAGTATTTAATTGAGATAAAAAGTGAAGTAATAACAGAATTATTTTAAACATCTAAACATAAAATGTATATAGTCTTCTGCAGACTCTCACATTGGAAAACTCATGTTCTGAAGTGAGAAAGGGCTGAAGTCTGAGGGAAAGACCCTTGAGTTTAGGTTACGTAATTTGCAGGTCAGTGGGACTGGGAAAAATGCCTATATTAACATACTCCTGAAAACTCATCAAGAAGACATCCAGATTTCCTGGAATGATAACCCTTGAGGAGGCACTTAGCAAGTAACACCAAAACATAAGGGACCAATATGGCAATCTTTCCTCTTCCTGGTATCAAGGTAAAAATTCTCAGTCCCAATTATATGTTTATGGCTAGTAAATTTTCTGCCCAAGTCCTACTCATGACTCATTAAGAAATGCAGAAGATCATGACTCAAAGACTACACCAGTACAGGATTAGATCTGGTATTTTTTACCTATCTGAAAAGGATTCAAATAGAAGCCTGATAATGAATTACATGTTTCATTAGAGAGTCAGCCTAACTATGATTGAAGGAACTTGTCACTACAAGGTTAGCTATCATGACATGAAATGGTTTTTATTTGGCCACAAAAACTTAAAAGATCATCTCCTAAGGTCTAGGAAGGATTAGAAACTGATTTATAGAAGGAACATTTATGCCAAATGAAATTCAAGATATTTTGATGTATTGAGTAAGAAGTACACATAAAACGTACTTGGGCTTTACTTCTATGGCATTGAAAGGAGTCTGGGTTATTCAGGATGGCCCATTGAATACAAATCTTTGTTGGGTATAGAATAAGATGATCCATTTAAAGTGGGCCTCCTTCAATGATATTAATGATACGATGGAGTCTTTTTCATTGTGAATGGGATAAACTGAGGGAAGACCTCTCATAAGAATGTGGCTTTGGGGGCAGCTAGGTGGAGCAGTAGATAGAGCACCAGCCCTGAAGTCAGGAGGATCTGAGTTCAAATCTGGTCTCAGACACTTAACATTCCCTAGCTGTGTGACCCTGGGCAAGTCACTTAACCTTGATTGCCTCAGCAATATGCAAAAAAAAAAAAAAAAAAAAAAAAAAAAAAAAAAAAAAAGAATGTGGCTTTGTCCTATGTCCTAATTCTGACTTGAGATTTTGCAGTAAGAAGTTGAGTTATAGCTAAAAGCTGCAGGTGTTCGATTATCTTAGATAAACAAATATTTTCTTCTTCTATCTCTCTCTCCCCCTTTTCATTAGCATTTAAGTACCTAATAGGTAAAGTGGGTTCTGGGGTCAATATTTAATCTCTGGGTATATTATTTTTTTATAAAGCTTTTTATTTAAAAAACATATGAGTGATTTTTCTACATTGACCTTTGCAAAAACTTTTTTTGTCCCAAGCTTTTCCCCTCCTTCCCCCCACCCCACCCCTGGATGACAGGTAATCTAATACATGCTAAATAGGATAAATTATATGACAAATACAATACATGTATACATATCTATACAGTTATCTTGCTGCACAAGAAACACCAGATCTAGAAAGAGAAGGAAAAACAACCTAAGAAGGAAAACAAAATGCATGGAAATATTCACAGAAAGCGTTAAAATGCTTTGTTGTGGTTCACACTCAGTTCCCACAGGCCTCTCTCTGGATGTATATGACTATCTTCATCGCTGAACAATAGGAACTGTTTTGAATCACATCATTGTTGAAGAGAACCATGTCCATCAAAATTGATCATAGTATAGTCTTGTTGCTGTGTATATTGTTCTCCTGGTTCTGCTGATTACACTCAGCATCAGTTCATGCAAGTCTCTCCAGGCCTCTCTGAAATCCTCCTGTTGGTCATTTCTTACAGAACAATAATATTCCATAACATTCATATACCATAATTTATTCAGCCATTCTCCAATTGATGGGCATCCTTTCAATTTCCAGTTTCTTGCCACTACAAAAAGGGCTGCCACAAACATTTTTGCACATGTGGGTCCCTTTCCCTCCTTTAAAATCTCTTTGGGATATAGGCCCAGTAGAAACACTGCTGGGTCAAAGGGTATGCACAGTTTGATAACTTTTTGAGCATAGTTCCAAATTGCTCTCCAGAATGGTTGGATCCGTTCAACGTTCCACCAACAATGTATTAGTGTCCCAGTTTTCCCACATCCCCTCCAACAGTTATCATTATCATTTTCTGTCATTTTAGCCAATCTGACAGGTGTGTAGTGATATCTCAGAGTTGTCTTAATTTGCATTTCTCTGATCAATAGTGACTTGGAGGATCTTTTCATGTGACCAGAAATAGTTTCAATTTCTTCGTCTGAAAATTGTCTGTTCATATCTTTTGACCATTTATCCATTGGAGAATGGCTTGAATTCTTATATATTTGAGTCAATTTTCTATATATTTTAGAAATGAGGCCTTTATCAGAACCTTTGGATGTAAAAATATTTTCCCAGTTTACTGCTACCCTTCTCATCTTGTCTGCATTCATTTTGTTTGTACAAAAACTTTTTAACTTGATATAGTCAAACTTATCTATTTTGTGATTAATGATGACCTCTAGTTCTTCTTTGGTCACAAATTCCTTCCCCCTCCACAGGTCTGAGAGGTAAACCATCCTACATTGTTCTAATTTGTTTATAATATCATTCTTTATGCCTAGATCATGAATCCATTTTGACCTTATCTTGGTATATGGTGTTAGGTGTGGGTCAATGCCTAATTTCTTCCATACTAGTTTCCAATTATCCCAGCAGTTTTTGTCAAATAGTGAGTTTTTATCCCAAAAACTGGGGTCTTTGGGTTTATCAAACACTAGATTACTATTGTCATTGAGTATTTTGTCCTGTGAACCTAACCTATTCCACTGATCCACTACTCTATTTCTTATCCAGTACCAAATGGTTTTGGTGACCACTGCTTTATAATATAGTTTTAGATCTGGTACAGCTAGGCCACCCTCATTTGCATTTTTTTTTCATTAATTCCCTTGAAATTCTTGACCTTTTGTTTTTCCAGATGAATTTTGTTGTTATTTTTTCTAGGTCAGTTAAATAAACTCTTGGGAGTTTGATTGGTATAGCACTAAATACATAGATTAGTTTAGGTAGTATTGCCATCTTTATTATATTCGCTCGACCTATCCAAGAGCACTTGATGTTTTTCCAATTGTTTAGATCTGACTTTATTTGTGTGGAGAGTGTTTTGTAGTTTTGCTCATATAGATCCTGACTTTCCTTTGGCAGATATATTCCCAAATAATTTATACTATCGATAGTTATTTTGAATGGAATTTCTCTTTGTATCTCTTGCTGTTGCATTTGAACAAGCTGATTTTAGAAAGACCTGGAAATAATTACACAAACCGATGCTGAGCAAAACAAGCAGAACCAGGACAATGAAAGACTTTGTCCTTCTTAGTGGTTCAGTGATTCAAGAGAATTCTAATAGACTTTGGATAGAAAATGAC
>JAJPUD010001634.1:342001-375325 GCA_023553655.1 Myrmecobius fasciatus | reverse complement strand
TTTTATGTTTCTCTTGTGTTCTGTGTTTGTAGATCAAATTTTTTGTTCAGTTCTGGTATTTTCAGTAGAAATAGGTGAAATTCTCCTATATCATTGAATGACCATCTTCTTCCCTGGAAGATAATGCTCATTCTAACTGGGTAACTTATTCTTGGCTGTAATCCAAGTTCCTTTGCCCTTCGGAATATCTGATTCCAGGCCCTTCGATCCTTCAAAGTAGAAGCTGCTAGGTCCTGTGTGATCCTAATTGTGGCTCCCCGATATTTAAATTGTTTCTTTCTGGCTTCTCATAATATCTTTTCCTTGGTATGAGAGTTCTTTAATTTAGCCACGATATTTCTGGGGGACTTAATTTTGGGTTTCTTTCAGGAGGTGTTCAGTGGATTGTTTCAATAAGTATTTTGCCTTCTGGGTCTAAAATATCAGGGCAGTTTTCTTTTATGATTTCCTGGAAGATAGTGTCTAGGTTCTTTTTTTCATCATGGCTTTCAGGAAGCCCTATAATCCTTAGATTGTCTCTCCTAGATCTATTTTCCAGGTCAGTTGTTTTTCCTAGGAGATATTTCATGTTTTTCTCTATCTTTTCATTTTTTTGTTTTTGTTTGACTGATTCTTGAAGTCTTGATGAGTCATTCATTTCCAATTGTTCGATTCTGATTTTTAATGTCTTATTTTCTTCAGTTACTGTTTTGAGTTCCTTTTGCAATTGACCATTTACATTTTTTTGTTCATTGCATTCTTTTTCCATTTTTTTTTCTATTTTATTTTGCAGTGATCTCATTTCATTTCCCCATGTTTCTTCTAACTCTCTTTTAAGATTTTTTATGCAATCTTCAAAGAAAGCCTTGTGACATGGAGACCAGTTTATGTCTCTCTTTGGGGCTTTTTCTAGAGTTGCTTTACCTTTAGGGGCCTCAGGATTTGAGGTCTGTTCTTCCCTCTCTCCATAAGAGTTGTCTATGGTGAGAGCTGTTTTTGGTTTTTTATTCATTTTTTTTAAAGGTGTGAGGTCTGTTTAAGGCAAAGGTGGGACAGCTGCTTTAATTTGCCCTGGGGCAGTTCTGCTGATTGAATTATTTCAGGAACTGGACAGTTCTGCTGGTTGAATTATTTCAGGTACTGGGCAATTCTGCTGATTGAATGATCACCCTAGGGTGCTGTGTAAAGTCAGCTAGGTCCGATGCTCATCAGGGGTTCAGTGGTTCACAATCTACCCCCCACAAAAGGCAGACCCTCCAAACCACCTGCCCACAATCAGGACAGATTGGCCCAAGAGGCCCCCAGAAGACTCCCAGGTGTGTGAAAAGCACAATGCTCCCACTCCTGTTCCGACTCCTGTTCCAGCTCCCTGCTCCAGTTCCCTGCCCTGGTCTCTGTGTGCTGCAGACTGGGTTCAGCAGACCACCCCCCTGCCCAATTAAAACAGACCTGTTTTGAAGTTCTTCTAGAGTATCTTCTTCTAGAATCATGTTGTCCTCCAGATATTGTGGATTTTTTTTTGCTTCAAAATCAGTCTAGAGGCTTCATATGTTGTTGGTTTGAGGGAAGGTTAGAGGAGGTTACAGAGACTCCTGTATGATCTCCGCCACCATGGCTCTAATCTCTGGGTATATTAGAGCTCACCAGTCAATGGAAGAAAAGGTCAGAAGGGGTGTGGGGGCTTCTGATTAAGATATATATAATCTTGTGTTTTGCAGTTTGCACTTTGCAGTCCTCTACACCTTGTCTATTGGGAGTTGCCCTTTCTCAGGAGATTATAATAAATCCCTTTTAGCTTTTTACCTTGAGAGTTTCTGATTTTAATTTGGGTAAGAGTCACTGTCCCACACAATTATATGGACTCAAGAACATAAGTAGTTTTTTAATCTTTAGTTCCTCATGGGATTTTATATTGTCTATAAACCTTATAAATAATTTCTATTGTAACCTAGACTTAATTATCTATTAAATACTTTAAGATTGCTCTCTCTAGCAATGTAACAGAAATAGGAGGTATTTATTGGTAAGGGTTCAAGACGAATGAAAGAACATTATGGCACAAAATTTTGAAGCTTGTTTTTGAAGAATGGATTTTTATTGCAATCTCTCATTTTTTATATCACCTAGATTTCTCCTGCCTAGAGGGCAATTCTTCATAACAAAGTAATTTTTCCTAAAAGGAGAAAAAAATCAACAAACTTTGTCAGCACATTGAAAATATAATGTATTTTTAGAGGATGAAATTAAAACTATTTGTAGTCATATGAAAAGGTGCTCCAAATCACTATTGATCAGAGAAATGTAAATGAAGACAACCCTGAGGTACCACTACACACCTGTCAGATTGGCTAAAATGACAGGAAAAGTTAATGATGAATGTTGGAGGGGATGTGGGAAGGCTGGGACACTGATGCATTGTTGGTGGAGCTGTGAACGGATCCAACCATTCTGGAGAGCAATTTGGAGCTACGCTCAAAAAGTTATCAAACTGTGCATACCCTTTGACCCAGCAGCGTTTATATTGGGCTTATATCCCAAAGAAATCATAAGGGAAGGAAAGGTTCCCACATGTGCAAGAATGTTTGTGGCAGCCCTTTTTGTAGTGGCTAGAAACTGGAAACTGAATGGATGCCCATCAATTGGAGAATGGCTGAATAAATTATGGTATATGAATGTTATGGAATATTATTGTTCTGTAAGAAATGACCAACAGGAGGATTTCAGAGAGGATTGGAGAGACTTGCATGAACTGATGCTGAGTGAAATCAGCAGAACCAGGAGAACATTATACACAGCAACAAGACTATACGATGATCAATTTTGATGGACATGGTTCTCTTCAACAATGAAATGTTTCTAACCACTTCCAATTGTTCAATGAAGAAAGCCATATACACCCAGAGAGAGGGATGTGAAATGTGGACCACAGCATAACATTCTTATACTCTTGATTGATGTTTGCTTACATTGTGTTTTCTTTATCTGATATGTCTTTCATGTAGATACGATTTTTCTTGCACAACAATGATAAGTGTGGAAATATGTATACATATATTCAATTTGTCAAGTATTTTAACATAATTAACATGTAGTGGACATCCTGCCATCTAGGGGAGGGGTGGGGAATTGGGAGGAAAAATTTGTAACAGAAAGCTATGTAAGGGTTAATGTTTAAGAATTACCCACACATATGTTTTGCAAGTAAAATAAAATTAAAAAAAGAAAATATAATGTGACATTATAGTAAATGTTCCATACTCCTGGACACTCACCTCTTCAAAGAAGTAAGGGGGAAGTGTCTTTTCTTATCTCTTCTTTGGTACTAAGCTTGGTTTTTAAAAATTTTACGGCCTTCCATTTTGATTATTTTGTGGTCATTCTCTCTCTCTCTCTCTCTCTCTCTCTCTCTCTCTCTTTCTCTCTCTCTGTTTTTCTGTATCTCTTTTTTTCTTTCTATCCTTCTCTCTCTCTCCCTCTTTCTCTCTGTCTTTGTCTCTCTGTTTCTTTCTCTCTCTCTCTCTCTTATAGTATAATAAATATTCCATTACATTTATACACCACAATTTATTTAGTCGTTCACCCATTTATGGGCATTTACTTTGTTTTCAGTTCTTTGATACCAATGTGGGTACATCTTGGCCATTTTAAAGATACCTTGATATGGAGACATGTCAGGACATGATATGATTCCTTCAAGGTTTGTACATACTTTGTACATACATTCAAAGTTTTCCCTTCATTAGAATTCAAGTTAGATAAAAGAGAGACTAGTTCTCCAGTTAAATGTGGAAAAAACAATTTTATTGTGCTTTTGTATTTGTGTGTGTGTGTTTATTGTGTTTTTGAATCAGTACAACAAATTTCTTACAACAGTAGCCAATATGAGAGCAGACAAATGATCACTTGTAGGAATTTATTGATTTTCCCTAAACCTAATTCAGGTATGGTTTCCTTCAGGCTCAAGACTGGCTATATGGTACCAAGAAAGTTCACTGACCTGCTTTGACTCCACATCTAGCCCTCATTCCAGGGTAGAGCAGTATCAAGAAAACTAAGAAAAGACTGTCAAGGAAAAGGTGGTCCATAGTCTTCAAATAAGCAATGAGAGAAACTTTGTGGTAGATTAATACAATCTGCTTTCCTAATATACTGCTCTTTCCAGTGAATATAGCATTCTAATTTATAGTAGATTTGTCAAAATTAGTGCTACACTTCACTTTTCCTAGATTATCTAGATCCTTTGCAATGTTTAGCAAAGGCCAATTTGGCACTCCTCATGTCCCTACCCAAGGAAACAAACAAAATCCCCAAAACATCCCTTGTCCCGAGAAACATGTTCTCCTTTTGGGTTATCAAATTACATTTCAGCTATATTTTCCTTGGAAAGCCTATTCTGGAAATAGTTGCTTTTGTTATTCTTTATTGTTTTCTAGAATCAGACACTTTTATAATTTGATTCAATTAACTGAGGAAAGAGTGTTTTGGGGGCTGTTTGTGAATAACAGTATTTTGGTAAGGTGACCAAAAATGGATCATCCAAGAAAGAGGAAGAAAAGAAAACTATTTAAAGATGTGTCGGGGAGTGAGACCAGCAGTGAGGATATAACTGAAGGACAAGGTAAGCTAAGATAAAAATAGATCCCCAATCAAGCATCCTATGGAATGCCACCTTGTTTAGATGCTTTCCTGTTGTCAGCAAATTATGTGGAGGGGTCAGCTTGTGGATGAAAGAGTTACTTGCTAGTCAGATAACAGAGCAGCAGTAGAAATAATCAATAGACAATCAGCAAACTTTCTCTTAAGTATTTAAATTGCTTAGAATATTGTTCTTAAGTAATTTACTCTAGGCATTGTATTTTAAAGTCAAGAACAAACCAGACCCTCAACTCAAACTTAAATGTATTATTTGTCCAATGATGGTGGTGAAACTGACCAGTTGGCAGAAGGTGGAAGACCCCTCCAAGCTTCTGTTCATGCTGAATGCTAACTACTGCTGTTTTTCTTAGTTTTCCTATAGATACAGCCCATCATTTGAGCAGACCTTGGGGCTCATAGCCTCTCAGCTGCCAAGTGTCCCTGACAAAATGATGTAATGGTCTCCCAAGATTTTTCCTGGATCCTCTATGTTGGCCCCAAGTACTCTGGCCCTGTCTTAGCCTCAGATGTTTTCTTTTAGATTCTGTTTCAAAAAATAAAATCTGCATAGAACACAATGTGCTAGAATTCTTTGCCTCATGGACTACCATCAGGGATTTAGAGCTCAAAGAACCTTAAATATATCCAATCCAGGCATTAAAATTGTTTTTTTATATCATAGATCCCTTTGGGAGGCTAGTGCAGCCTATGGTTCCCTTCTCAGAATATTTTTAAATCCATAAAATAAGATACAGAGGATTACAAAGGAAGCCAATTATATTATAGTACATTTATCAAAACATAACCAAAAAAAGGTCCCAGACCCTAGATTAAGAATTCCTCATTTAACCCATTCTCTCCCCACTCCACCAATTTTATAGATCAGGAAATTGAAATCTAGAGGGGATGGGATGACTTAGCCAATCAGTTGTGGCTGCTAAGTGACAGGGAGGGGACTTGAATTCAGGTCGTTGGACTCTCAATACTACACTTTTGTTAGTACATCATGCTGCCTTCAGGCTCTCAGCATATTGTTATTCCACAGGAGCCTCAGCAAGGGAAATGAAAGCAGCAATAAGGATTTTCTCAGGGGAATCCAGAGGTCAAATTTAATTTCTGCATAGCTCCTAGCATAAAATCATGGGCACGTGGGTGCTATGAAAATATTCATCTCACACATAAATGACCCAGAGACAGGGTTGGAACAAGACAATCTTATGAGTCCCAGGTGATCTTTGTGTTAATTACAAGAGAGCTTGGGTCCATATGGAATTGGTAAAGGGGAGAGAAGGGGAGGTCACTGAAAATACAATGTTTTCCTTCTCTTCTCATTTATATGTTCTCTGATTTAACTGTCAGTAAAACAATAATGCAATTTGCCAGAATTCCCAAATCTCAGAGCCAGTTAGTGCAACTTATAACTGAGAAAGAATCCCCTCTGCAGCATACACACTCAACAAATGATCATTCTATTTGAGGACACTTTAGTGACAGAGACGTCAGTAACTCTTAAGCCAGCCCATTCTTTTTGGACAGCTCTAGCATTTTCTCATATGGAGCTTAAACCTTCCTCTATATAACATCCATCTAGGGGAAGGAAAGAATGATAGACTTGGAGAAGGATTTACATCCTTCTGATCCAGATTTACATCCAAGCACTAGAAATTGCTAGCCTCAGTTTCTTCTCCTGTAAAATGGAGATAATACTTGTTTCACTTATTTTGAAGGGTTGTGGGAAAAACTTAAACTATTAACATGAGCAAGTATTAATATTATTAATAATATTATTGAGAAATATGGATTAGAGGATAATGACCTGTCCTTTCATTCAGGAGAACTTATGTTTCAGTCTTGCTACATGACCCTGGGAAGTAATGAAAGCTTTCAGTGCCCCAGGAAATTTTCTAAGACTATAAATTGCAGAGCAAGGGATGATCTTTGGTCAGTAGAGTGTCTCATTGGGAACTCCCTATGCCAGTGAAACCGTAGACCTGTACACACACAAAAAAATTGTTTAGTGTTATTGCCCCTACTTCTTTCCTCAGATGTCAAGCACAGCAAAGGCAATCCTTCTTTTGCATGACAGCTTGCCATATACTTGTTGATAGCATGCATGCCTTCCTCCTCCTCATTCCTCTTCATCCCAAGTCTTTCCTTCTCCTTAGTTCCTTCAACCAATGTTTCAAGTCCCCTCATTCTTCTGCTCCCATCCCTCTGGATATAACTTGGCTTATCATAATTGAGATGACCTTCTTCCAAGATGGTCCTTTTCATCTACAATGGTTCAATAGTTACATAAAGAAGTTGTCACATTCTTAAATTCTATTGACACTATAAATCCTTGGAGTTATATTTTTGGAGAGGAGCATCTTGAACTAATGTGTAACTACCTCCCAGAGTCTTATTTTGCATGAAGATTTTGGGAGTGTGAAAAACCAAATTCCTTATTATCTTCTAAAAGAATGCACGAGGGGAAATCTGCTAGCTAGAATTATATATATATGTACATATATATAATCTTATATATATATACAGATAGAATTATAAAAGTAGCTAGAAATAGCTAGAATTTATATAAATGCTTAAAGATTTGTGAATGGTACCTCATTTGATTTGATTGTGGTGCTGTATTATTATCTTCATTTTACATACAAGGAAATTGAGATCAAGAGACTTGTCCAGGATCACATAGCTACTAAATATTTGAGGCAGGATTTGAATTCAGGTCTTTGTCATTCCAAGATTAATGCATTATTGGCTGTGCCAATTTGCTCCCTCGTGATGACCCAGAAATCTAGGCACAAAATATTTTCCCTATCTTCTGAAAACTGCTTGTAATTTTTGCCCTTGAGATTGTAATTTTACAGCATCCAGGTAATATGTGCTTTTGTATATGAACAGGAGAGCAAAGGAACTGAAATCTTAAGGGGGTGCTGGTAGCATTACTCTTCTCAAAGTTTTGGAATCCCCAAATCCCATTGACCCCCGACAATCAACTCCTTGATTTAAATAACTCACCAAGAATTTATCCAGCTCTTATTTACTATGCAGAGCATTTGGCTAAGTAGTTCAGATATAAAGAGAAAGCAAAAACAGTCATGGACCTTAAGAGTCTTATATCCTAATGAGGGATGCTGACCTATAAAATTTGGAGAAAGATAACTTCTCCCTCCAAACTCCCTCATGAAGGAAGCATGACTGTGAAACCCATAACATGACTGACTAAAAAACAATCCAAATTTGGGGAGATCCTTAGGAAGACATCTTTAAATGAGCAAGGTTTTCAGATTTGATGTGCCTGCTTGGTTAAAAAAATACACTGAAATGAATTTTTCCTGTCCTATTGTAAATGTACCCAGAGGGCAATAAGCTATGAGCATATCCAATAACTATAATAATTGAATAATAAATAAGCACACAGTGAGGACAGACAGTTTAAAACTGGAAAGGAACAATTCAGCCAAACTAGAGAAACATTTTCCCACCAACAGTGTAAAAGCAAGTTGAAACAGATCAAAGAGGAAATATTATGATAACCCTCTATAGATTTCCTGACCTTGGCATTGGTCCAGGCTTAACTGTCACCAGCAAACCAATCAGCCAGTCAACCCCAGAATGTGCAACCTTGCATGCCCAATTTCCCTGTAGCCCGGAGAACACCTGCTGGCCAAGTCCTTGTTTTAGATTGTGGTTAGGAAAGCATTGGCTGCTGCAGCGGTTCAATGGTCCTGAGTCACACAGAACCTTTTTGCTAAATTGGATGGCTTCTGACTACAGCATCAATCAGCTTTTTTCACTCCAGCATAAGGGCGGAGAGAGGTGGAGAGGAAGAAATGAGAATATTGGGTAGGGGAGAATTAGCATTATGGGAAGGGGCAGGCATCTACAGTAAAGTGCATGACTCCCTTAAAGAACATGATTGGTTTGCAGCGTTCTTTCTTTCAGGACTCTTAGCCAGCTTGAGTCAAACTCATTTAGAGAAGTGGCTTTTTCTTCCATTTCAGTGGCAGGTGGGGTCATGTGGAAGGCCCTCTGTGCAGCAAAGAAAACCAGCTGACCTCAGATTCATGGAGAAGGCCAGTGATGCATCTCACAGCTGTTTGCATTTCATGAGGGAGTTACAAAGGAAAGAATCATCTAATTACAAGGGACACCATTCTTCCTCCAAGGAGTTTCCTATCCATTGCTGCCATGGCTACGTTTAATTTAAAAGCACAGAGCTTGCTGAAGGCCACCTTACTTTGGGCACTGGTGAAGAGGAAGGAACGGGTGCCAAATGCACTGTCATGCATGCTTTTATTAGTGAGCATTTTTTTGTTAAGCACCTACAATGTACAAGGATATTATTCAGAACTGAAGACAGGCCCCCTACTTTCAATCTAAAATGGAAAAACTAAGCCATTAAAAAGATTTATCTGTGCAGACTAATCTCTTACATTTGCAGAGCACTTTGCAGTTTAAGATCAGAGATTTATAGCTGGAAGGGACCTCAGAGGCCATGCATCCAACCCTCTCATTTTACAAGGTGCTTTCATGCACATTATCTCATAAGATCTGCACAACAATCCCATGAACTAGGCAGGAAGGACCTTGTGAATGCCATTTTATAGATGAGGAGATCAAGATTCAGAGAGATTGTAAATTGTTGAAGGTCATGTAATATAGTAGGGACAAAACTGGGGACCTTCTGTGTGACCTTGACTTAGCCTCCCTAAGGAATGGAGACAGAAAGACCTGAATTCAAATCTGGCCTCAGACACTTACTAGTAAGTGTGACTCTGGACTAGTCACTTAACTTGAATTGCCTCATTTTGCTCATCAGTCAAATGAACTAGAGAAAGAAATGTGAAACAATCACTATCTTTGCCAAGAAAACTCCAAATGGGATCATACCTGAAAAATAATTGAAACCAATAAGAGGTTTAGTCCATTTGACATGGGGCTTACTCATCTCTTATGGGAATAATGATGCACTTGAATCTACTGAATAAAAAGCATCAGAAACTGCAGAAATCTCAGTCCTCTTTGCAGAATGTTAGAGCTGGAAGGGATTTTAGTTAGAATTCAATATCCTCATTTCACAGATAAAAAAGCCAAGGCCTAAGTGGGTCAAATGCCTTGCACCAATCCATACACAACTTGACCTTTGTCTTAAAGAATCTTTAATTTCTTAATTTCTCTGTCAAGAGATGCATTTGTTATTTACATGAATACATAGAAAACAAGCCAGCCCATCACAGGATGCCAATTATTGAAGTCAATTTACAATCTTTGCAATCATATCTTATTATTATTATCAGAGTTTCTACCTAGTAAGCACTGTGTAAGCAATGGAGTGACATCCTAGCTTGATATTTTTGTTTTGCTATTGTTCAGAAGCCTAAGTTTCCTTCAAATGGTCTTAATATTTGTGCAAAAAGTAAGACAAGACTCTGATTACAAGTCAGCAGTAGAGATAAGCGTGTCATAACAACATAATATCCTGATATTACTGCAGTGTTCCATCTCAAATATTGCTGGCTATTTGCTCAGGTTGAGGATAAGTACTTATGGCAAGACCTTAGAAGCTGAGAACACTGTAATTGGAGAACAGTCAGACATTATGGAGAAACTACAGCATCTCTGTGCTTTGGCAGCACAGGTACTTAACGTGTTCTCCCCTCAATACATGCACATAGGCACTTTCTATGATTTAAAAACCTACCTTTGATTATTAATGACATTATTTATACTAATTATTTAATTCAACACATGTTTATAGTAAGTAGATAGAGCACTGGATCTGGAGTCAGGAAGACTTATATTCAAATCTCACCACAAACTCAAATGAGTTTATGGATGGAAAGTCCCTTGTAAATCTTAAAGTTCTATACAAGTGCCAGTAATTATAATTATTATTATTATCATACAATCACCAGGTTGGTGATGACTTTATTGCCTGGCTTTCTCTTTTACTCCTGCTGAGCTCAAGCAATGTTTATCCAGCAATAAAGGGGTGTAATGTTTAGTAATTAGGTTCTCCCAGAAAAGTCTCACTTTTAAGTTTGTTAACATTTTCTTTAATCTAGATAATCAACAACAATAAATCAAGCTCTGACTTTTTTTTTTAGCAATTGCCAATTATTGAGATATAAATGATTGCACTGAAATGATGTGTTTATATCTAAAAGCCTGTGAGATTTAATTCTAGCATATCTCTATTCCTGGTCTATCTCAATTTCCTGATAGGAAAAATGGGGATAATCATAGCACATACTTCCCAGAGTTGTTGGGAGGATAAAATGATGGAATATTTGTAAAGTGTTTTGCAAACATTACTATTAGGTTATACAAAACACTGTGTTGGACATAGGAATATGAAAATGAAACAGAACTTATTCTTGCCTGAAAGAAACTTCTAGTTTAATAAGAAAGATTTTATATATATATATATATATGAATAAGTAGGCACTGTCATTAGCAAGCATTTATTGAGTATCTTCTATGTGCCAGACACTGTGCTAAGTGCTGAGAGCAGACTGGCAAAAAAGGACCCTTACATCTAATGGGGAAGATAATGTGTAGACAACTCTGTACCTGGAAGATAAATAGGATGTAAATGGGAAGTTACCTAAGAGGTAATGAAGGGAGCAGGGGAGAAATTGAAAGTATAATTTGAACTGAATCCTGAAGGAAACCAGGAAAGCAAGGAAGCAGATGTGAAAACAAAAACCATTTCAGGGAAAGAGGCCAGTCAATTATAAAACATGGAGGGCTTATGCAAAGAAAACCAAGATGGTAGATATCCCTGGATCTCTCGGGAGGGGGAGGGAGTGAAGTATAAGATGAATAGAAGAGAAGAAAGAGATCAAGCTCTGAAGAGCTTTAAAAATGCTCAGTAATGTTGTTGAATGTAGGGAAGACAAAGAAAAATCCAAAGTGTAAAAAAAAAAGTACTTTGAGGGAGGAGAAGCCACTTTCACCAGTGGGGATCAGAAAAGGTTTCAAGGAAGGAGCTGACCCTGGGTTGTGCCTTGAATGAAGAGGATTCAACAAAGTAAGAGAGACTGTCTTTGTCCCACAAGCTAGGAAATACAAGACCAGAAGATGAAGTCAAGGAAGAACTGGTAGTTCAGTGAGGAGCATGAAATGATTCTGGAAACAAAGGTTGGAGCCAGACTGTAAAAGGACTTAAATGTCAGACTACAGAATTTAGTTTCTGAGTAGGGAGTAACATGATCAGACATATACTAGGACTAGTTGGTATTTTGAAAAATTACTGGGAGAAACTGGAAAGAGGGAGAAGGCAGGAGGATTTAGTGAGATGTGAAAAGGGTACTGAGTCAGTGGGGTAGAAGCCATGGAAGTAGAGAAAAGGGGGCAAATATAAGAGGGATTGTGGATGAGAATTGTCAGGATTTGACAAGTAGGTGTCATTGTGGGGCACATGGTGAGGGAGAGGGAGGAATCAGAGGGAACTTTGAGGTTTTGGATTGTGATTACTAGGAGGAATACTAATGAAGCAACAGAAATATGGAAGATGAGAGGAGAGAAAGGCATGTGTGTGTGTGTGTGTGTGTGTGTGTGTGTGTGTGTGTGTGTAAGATGAAGTGTTCAGTTTGTCATAAGTTTGAAGTGCCAAAAGAACATACAAGTCAAGTTAATTCAAGTCAACAAGCATTTATTTAACATTTACTACGTGCCAGGCACTGGGCTAAGCTTTGGGAACATAAATATAAGTGAAAATAAAGACATATTATCAAGGAGTTTAAATTTTAAGGAGGACAGCACAGAAAAAAGAGAGCTGAAAAGTAGGGATTAGAAATCTCTAGGCAGGGGCATAGCAGCAAAATCCAGAGAATGCAAAGCATAATCAGGGAAGGAAATGAAGGAGGACTGAGCTGAGACCTTCAAAATGGAGGTTCTGGGAGGAAAGTGAGAAGGCTTCAGGGATGGAAGTCTCTTTCAGGATGAGAAAGCTGCTGAGAGAGAATGGCAAAATCCAAAGTGTGAGAAGCCAATTCAAGAGAAGTGAAGTCCAACAGAAAGCTGATGTGTGGTACAGTAGCCCAGGAAATAGATTGAGGCTGATTAGATAGATTTGGGAGTCATTTGCGTGGAGGTAATGATCAGAACCATGGAGGTAGATGAGATTACTAAATGAGAAAAGTACGGAGAGAAAACTAGGGAGAGAGACCTGGGAAAAACTTCTATGAAAGGAAGAGGAAAAGGTAGAAGAACCAACAAAGGAAATGTAGAAATATTTAAACAGGGAGTAGGGCCAGGAGAAAAGGGCTGCCTTGAGAGGTAGTAGGCTTTCTTTCATTAGAGATCTTTAACCAGAGAGTGAATAACTATTTAGTTATGTTCCAGTAGGTATTCTTTTAAGAAACGGGTTGTATTAGATGCCCTCTGTGGGATCTTTTTATTGCAATACTATCATTTTGAGATTCTGTGAATAGGGACTATCAAGAAGGAATATCACTAAGCAGAAAGTCAAAGAGGATGAGGACTGAGAAAAGGCCAATGTATTTATGATTTTAAAAGTTACAAGAAAATTATAAGGATAAAATATATTACTTATCAGATTTATGGATAGTTTAACAATGTATGAATAAACAAGAGATAGAGACCAAAGTTAGGTATAAAATGGATAATTTAAATTACAGTAAATTAAAAAGGATTTATTCCAATAAAATAAATGTACCCAACCAAGGTCAGAAGAAAAGCAGAAAATTGAGGGGAAATTTTTATAGGCAGTTTATCAGATAAAAGCCTCATATCTAAAATATGTAAAGAATTTTGTCAATACATGGGTCATTCCCCTATTGATAAATGGTCAAAAAATATGAACTGGCAACTTTTCAGTGAAGAAATCAAAATAATTTATAGTCATATGAAAAACTGCTCTAAGTTATCTTTGATTAGAAAAATGCAAATAAAATAGTCTTGAGATATCATTTCATACCTTTAGATTGGCTAATATGATAAAAGGCGAAAGCAAAAATATTGGAAGAGATCTGGAAAAATTAGGACATGAATTTACTGTTGGTGGAATTATGAACATGTCTAACCAATTTGGAAATGAAACTGTAATTATGCCCAAAGAGTTATTAAACTACGTTTGTCCTTTGATCCAGCAATACCACTATTTGGTCTATTTTCAAAGATAACTAGGGAAAAAAGAAAAGAACCTATCTGTTCTAAAATGTTTATAACAGCTCTTTGTGGTTGTAAAGAACTGGAAATTGCACATCAGTGGGATGGCCATCAATTGAGGAATGTCTGAACACATTGTGGTATGTGATTGTGATGGAACACTACTGTGCTATAAAGAAATAATGAGCTCAATGATTTTAGAAAAACATGGAAAAACTTGCACTAAATAATGAAGACATAAACGAGCAGAACCAAGAGAACATTGTATACAGTAACAATTATAAATTCATCAATTAATTATAAAGGACATATGAAGAAAAGTATTATCAACATTCAGAGAAAAAATGATAAATAGAACTAGGTATGGAATAATTACATATATGTGCATAATTACAGATATATGCACATATGTATGTATACACACATATATACATGCACACATCCATTTGTGTCTAATAGTAGCATCTCTGGGGTAGTAGAGGAAGGGAAGAAAAAAAAAGAAATTTACATGACAATTTTGTTGTACTTTTGAAAGGAATAGAAAATTATATATAATAGATTTGCAGTTTCATGCACAATCATCTTTGTTATAGAAGTTATGTTATATGTCATATAACATAACTTATACATATATATAACTATAGAAGTGCTTGTTTTATTTCATAAATTAAAAATAAAAAAGAATTTTCTATTGATTATAGGAAGAGCAATTTAAGTCAAGTAAAAACAATCACAGAAGTGAGATTATAGTGTCTAATGAGTATGAGTGGGTAGTAAGGATATCTTAAACTGTTAGGAGGTTTTATTTATATAGCACTCAAATCTATTTCTCCACCACTTCTGCTTAGTTTTGCCCTTTGCGTCCAAGAAGAACAATTCTAATTCCTCTTCTATATTACAATATTTGGATAATTGCCATGATTAGCATTTGCTTAAAAATTTTACAAAGTACTTTACATATGTTATTTTATTTGATCCTCTTTATGGAGTAGGTGCTACTATTATTCCCATTTCACAGAGGAGGAAACTGAGTCTGAGAGGTTATGATATACCCAGGGTCATATAGCTGACAAATGTCTGAGTCAGGATTCACCTCAGGTCTTCCTGATTTTCAGTTCAATAGCCCAATCCATTGTGCTAATTAGCTTCCTATCATATTTCCTTTAAGCCTTCTATCTTCCAGGTTAAATATTCTCAGTTTCTTCAGTGGATTCTCACACAACTTGATTCTGAGTATCATCACTTTTGTCTATAGTGCTGCAATTTATCCATGGTCTTCCTAAAAAATATGGCACATGATGCTATAGATGTGGCCACAGACTAGTCCAGTGGGACTCTCACCTGCTTCTTTCTGAACATGATGCCTCTTTCAGTGAATACAATCTGAGAACCCACTGATTATAGGACTTCTGTGTAACAATATCGATTTATGGAGAGGGGACAGTCTGATAAAACTCCAAGGTCTTTTTCACAGGAACAGTAGTATAGACATATTTCCTCAATCATCTATACCTGTCCAACTGATTTTTCAAACCCGAGCACAGGACTTGACTTTTATTCTTATTGATTTTCAGCTTAATAGCTACATATGTCTGTGGATCCTGGTTCTACCCCTAATAGGTTAACCAGTTTTCCAGGAAGCAAATCATCCACAAATTTCAGAAGCATTGTTTTCACTTCATCCAAGTAGTTGATTTAAAAAAATGTTATAGCTAAGGTCAGATCTCTAGGGCATTGTTCTAGAGACCATTCTCCATACTGAGGCATGATATTAATGGATAAGCATTTTATGGGTCCAGTTTTTTAAACTTATTCTGAAACCACTTAATTTTTCTATTGTCCAATCCACATCTCTGCATTTTTCAGAAACTTATATTTTGGAAACATCGTTAAATATTTTGCTAAAATCTAGGTATGATTTGCGGCATTTCCCTAATCTACCACTCATAACACTGATTTTTTTTAAAAAAGGGATACAAGGTTACTGTAGTAGGAACAACCCATGCTGGCTCTTAGTCATCACTTCCCTTTCTATATCATCATTTTAATAATAGATTCTAGAATTTCCCCAGGAGTCAAAACAAACTTCATAGGCTTCGATTTTAAATAATACACTATATTTCCCTCTCTTGAAATTCAGGACATTTGGCTGTTGCCAGTTCTGTTACTTTTTCTTTTCAGTGTTCAACAATCAATCAATAAATATTTATGAAAAGCTTACTACGTGTCACTTAGTTACTTATATTACTATGTGGCACTGGCTTAAGAGCTAAGGATATAAGGGAAAAGTGAAGAGTCTCTGACCTCAAGTAGTTTCCATTCTATTGGCAGAGACAACATGATTTTGTAAAGAGCGCTGAACTCCGAACAACCACATCTGCAAATTCTTTCAGGATTACTGGATATAATTTATTCATATCTGTTAACTTGAACTCACTAAGGATATCAAGGTGCTCTTCTCTCTCTTCACTTGTATTTCTATTCTTTATTTACGATTTTTGTTACATACTTCCCAATATAAAGAATATTCTGCTTAGGGGAAAAACTGAACAAAATAAAATTTGAGTAGTTCTGGTTTCTCTTTGTTGCCCATTATCATTGGTCTGCCTAGTTCTCTTTTGAAGTTTTTCTTGACTTTATTATACTTAAAGTATCATTTTCTTAGCATTTATCAAAAATTCATTATAGACTTTACCATTCCTAATATTATTCTTATATGACCATGCCATTCTTCTATATTTAAACTCAGTAAAGCATATTTGTTTCTACATGTCCATGTTTTGTTCCTCTTGTACATGTTTTTACAATATATGTATATTATACACATAACATATACAAATACACATGCATGTATATGTAAATCAATTTGTTTTCTCTGACTCCTTTTTTTCATCTTTGGAATTATTTGTACTTGTGTCCTCAGAATTTTGATCTTGGAAATCCCTGAGTCTCCTATTTCTTGTATCTTCAGATACTACCTTGATAGAAAAGGATCTTCTTCAAACTCTGACATCTACTTTCTCCCCATTTATGGTGAATGTCAGATTATGTTTCTCTTCCCCTTCCTTATCCATCATGACAGTGTTTTGATGTGACATCATGACACATGATGGTATAATCACTTGCTTCCAAGGTTCCAGTCCTTTCTTCTTCAGCAGTGCATTCCTCTTTGTTGCTCAGATAAAGCCATTTCCCTTATAGTTTCTTCTACTTTTTGTTGAATAAAGCCATCATTAAGAAAGTCAAGAGCTTATCAGTTACTATCAATGTCAGAAAGTAAGCTTCAAAAGACTCCCAGGTACCTCAGCACTAAGATTATTTTTTGTTTCCCAGGTTCTTTGTGCATGTCCTCCTAGATGGGTATTCTATAATAGTGGTATAAAACTCAAATAGAAATGGGGGCTACTAAATCATATGTAAGGATTCTTTCAGGTAGCATATCAGAAAGCCACATATTGACATTGTGTTCTACTCTATTTTTATTTATCTTGTTAAACATTTCCATATATATATATTATATGTATACACACACATATACATATATATATCTATACACACATATATTTGCTGAGGCAATTAAGGTTAAGTGACTTGCCCAGGGTCACACAGCTAGGGAATGTTAAGTGTCTGAGGCCAGATTTGAACTCAGGTCCTCTGACTTCAGGGTTGGTGCTCTATCCATTAAACAAACTAGCTGCCCCCCCCCCATTACATTTTAGTATATTTGGGCTGCATTCAGGAGCATTGCAGCTATAATATGGCTCTTTGGCCTTTTTGATATGGTATAATCTCACGATAATATAATTTTTTTTTCATTTTTAGTCAAATTTTCATAATTTCTAATCTACTTCTTTTTATGACTTCCCTCACAAGAATAATTGGCAGTGCATTTTTTTAGTCAGTAGTAGAGCAGTACAATGTTATTGTCTGCTCACTTAATCAAGAGCCAGAGGTGGAAGTAATGATACCATCATTCCTTTAGTCAGGGTTCAGTCTGCAGCCCCAGCTCTTCCCAGGGACTAGATTTGGAGCCTTCTGTATTCTAGGACCTTTTGTGAGGCAGCTCAGGTGATTTAAGTGGATAGAATGCTGAACTTGGAGTCAGGAGTTTTAAAACTCCTCTTCAGAAAGTTTCTTCAGAAATTAATGACCTTAGGCCAGTCATATAACCTTGGACCTCAAATTTCCTCATCTGTAAAATGTGGCTAATAATAGCACCTACCTTACAGTATTGTGAGGGTCAAATATGAGGGTTTTTTGCAAACTTCAAAACAATACATATTATTAGTAATTATATTATCACTATTTCTCAGATTCTATGGCTTTGGAGGCTGTATCTGCCCTGCCCTGTGTGGCATGGGCATGTGTGGACCATGCCTTTAGCTGTCTATTACATCAGGTACTTCAGAAAGTGGAAGCCTTCATTGATACTGAAAGTCTTTACTTAGCATTTCCTCCTCCCTTTACCATCATTGGCATTCAAATCTGGGGCTCTAATCCTGGTTTTTGTCAGGAAGTAAATTTGTCAGTCTTTTTTTTCCAAAATCCACTTTCTTTCTTTTTTTTTTCTTTTTTTCTTTTCTTTTTTTTAAAGCTTTTTATTTGTATAACATATGTATGGGTAGTTCCCCAGCATTGATCTTTACAAAGCTTTCCATTACAACTTTTACCCCCAGTCCCCTCCCCTCCCCTAGATGGCAGGAAGTCCATGACATGTTAATAATGTTTTTTTTTTATTTTTTTATTTTTTTTATAAAGCTTTTTATTTGCAAAACATATGAGTGACCTTTCAACATTGACCTTTGCAAAAAAAACTTTCTTTTTTCCCAAACTTTTCCTTTCCTTCCCCCTACCCCCCACCCCTAGATGACAGGTAATCCAATACATGCTAGATAGGATAAATTATATGACAAATATAATACATGTATACATATCTACACAGTTATCTTACTGCACAAGAAACATCAGATCTAGAAAGAGAAGAAGAAAAAAAAAACAACCTAAGAAGGAAAACAGAATGCATGGAAATATTCACAGAAAGCGTTAAAATGCTGTGTTGTGGTTCACTCTCAGTTCCCACAGGCCTTTCTCTGGATGTATATGACTATCTTCATCGCAGCACAACTGGTTTGAATCACATGATTGTTGAAGAGAACAATGTCCATCAAAATTGATCATCATATAGTCTTGTTTCTGTGTATAATGTTCTCCTGGTTCTGCTGATTTCACTCAGCATCAGTTCATGCAAGTCTCTCCAATCCTCTCTGAAATCCTCCTGTTGGTCATTTCTTACAGAACAATAATATTCCATCATGTTAATAATGTTGAAATACTTGACAAGTTGTGCAAGAAAAATCCTATCTACAAGGAAAAAAAAAAAGAAAATCAGAGAAAGGCAACACAATGCAAGCAAACATCAATAGAGAGCATGAAAATGTTATGTTGTGGTCCATATTTCATATCCCTCTCTCTGGGTGTATATGGTTTTCTTCAGTGAACAATTGGAACTGGTTTGAGACAATTCTTTGTTGCAGAGGGCCATGTCCATCAGAATTGATCATAATGTAATACTATAGTTGCTGTGTATAATGATCTCCTGGTTCTGCTCATTTCACTCAGCATCAGTTCATACAAGTCTCTCCAGGCCTCTCTGAAATCGTCCTGCTGCTCGTTTCTTACAGAGCAATAATATTCCATAACATTCATATACCATAATTTATTCAGCCACTCTCCAATTGATGGGCATCCTTTCAGTTTCCAGTTTCTAGCCACTCCAAAAAGGCCTGCCACAAACATTCTTGCACATGTGGGGCCTTTCCCTCCTCTGAGATGTCTTTGGGATATAGGCCCAATAGAAACACTGCTGGGTCAAAAGGTATGCACAGTTTGACAACTTTTTGAGCATAGCTCCAAATTGCTCTCCAGAATGGCTGGATCCATTCACAGTTCCACCAACAATGTATTAGTGTCCCAGCTTTCCCACATCCCCTCCAACATTCATCATTATCATTTCCTGTCATTTTAGCCAATCTGACAGGTGTGTAGTGGTACCTCAGAGTTGTCTTAATTTGCATTTCTCTGATCAATAGTGATTTGAGCAACTTTTCATATGACTAGAGATGGTTTTAATTTCATCATCTGAAAATTCATATCCCTTGACCACTTATCTATTGAAGAGTGGCTTGAATTCTTGTATATATGAGACAATTCTCTATATATTTTAGAAATGAGACCTTTATCAGAACCATTAAATGTAAAGATGATTTCCCAATTTGATGCTTCCCTCCTAATCTTGTCTGCATTAGTTTTATTTGTACAGAAACTTTTTAACTTAATATAATCAAAATTATCTATCTGGTGTTCAATTAGGAGTTCCAGATCTTCTTTGGACATAAATTTATTCCATCTCCACAGGTCTGAGAGGTAAACTATACTACGTTTCTCTAATTTGCAAAATCCACTTTCAAAGGTGGAAGAACTATTTTAAATTTCTTTACCATATTGTGTAGGGAAAATGTTAACAACTTAACCCCTTGTAACATCAAGGACCTTGACACCAGGCCTCTTGCCACAAAATCCATAATCAAAACCAATACCTTATACTCCAAGACTGACTAAAAGTCAAGAGCATTTTCCATATGTTGGCTATGATTTTAGTGTGTGATCTATAATGTTGAGATGAAGGAAAGGATGAGTGTGAATTTAGTCAGTCTGCTATCACCAATTATTCACTAACAGAGTCAATCTTTCTGCTAGCTTAATCTCTTCTAAAGTACAAAGAGAAAACAGACTACCATTGCCCAGTCTTTCATTCTCAAAATGCTCAAATCTGCTCCTTCTCAGTTCCTTTCTTTCTCTACTCTTCATTATGCCTTCTGAAATTTTCTTTCTATTATTAACAAACTTCCTTTTATCTTAGATCTTTCCTGTGATGTTCCACCTTCTTATACTCACAGGAACTTGGTTCCCTGAAAAAGAAACTATCCCTGGCTACTCTGTTCAGTATTGGGTACTTCCTCCCTCATACTCCTTTCTCCTTATACCACTTCTACATTCTACCTCAACCAAAATCACTCAAAAATCACTTTCTATAAGTTTCAGTCAATCTATCTAAATCTTTCTGTTCATATCATTCTTCCTCTTTTTTCAAGGAGTTCAGTACCTGGCTTATAGTCTTCCTCCTCATTACAATCCCTACTTTTTAATATATACATTAACATCCCTTTAAACACTCTGCCTTGGGCAGCTAGGTGGTGCAGTGGATAGAGCACCAGCCCTGAAGTCAGGAGGACCTGAGTTCAAATCTGGTCTCAGACACTTAACATTCCCTAGCTGTGTGACCTTGGGCAAGTCACTTAACCTCAATTGCCCCAGCAAAAAATCTGCCTTTAAATGAATCAATTCATGCACCCTTAATGATCTAATTTATCATCCCATATGAACCACTCATAGGGATGGTCATACCTTAGATCTCACCATCATCCATAAAAATTTTACCTCCCTGATATTAAAATCCTAACTTTTATGCTGATCATAAATTTCTATCTCTTCATTCATCCCCTTCTTTCCACCTCCTAAATCTATTCTTTGATATTAGTGATTCTTCCAGTATCTTCATTCCTCCCTATTCTTCTAGTTTTCAGCTCTCTATTCTAAACCTTCCAAATTATCTTCTAGCCTATTATTCATTTTTTTAAATTTTTAAATTTTTTAAGTTTTTTATTTGCAAAACATATGCATGGGTAACTTTTCAACACTGACCCCTGCTAAACTTTTCCTTCCATCCTCCCCATCCCCTCCACTAGATTATTCTATTATTCTTGCTCTTCTCTCATTTTCTTCCCCTTCAAGTCTTAACCTTGTAATTATACAGTATGTCATCGTCTACATTGAATAACTTTTGCTTCTGTCCTATTGCTTCTCACAAATGTCAAATCCCAAACTTGGGTAATCTCAAAGTAGGAGTTGACTTTTTCTGCTCCAATGCATGAGCTTTTGATCAAAGTAACATGAGTGTGCCAACTGGGTCCTCTACAAATTTATGTTATCTAATCTCAACTGAGCTTTCACTGCCACATAGCAATCTGTTAGTCTTTTCTGATTGACTCTCTCATATTCCCCCAAGCAGCTGTTCTCTTCTTTCTTAAGTCCCCTACATATCACGGAATTATAGAATTTAGGAGGCAGGAGAAATCTTAGCTGCCATCTATCCCAATCAATACCTTAAACAAATCCCCACAACAACATATCTGACAAGGGTCATCTAATCTCTACTTGAGGACTCAAGGAAGCCTTCCCATTACAGTTCAAGGCAGTCTATTTCCCTTTTAGAGAACTTTAATTGTTGGAATTTATTTTTTTTTCTGACATGAGGTCTAAATTTGGCTTGTTGCAATCTTCATCTATTGCTCTTGTTTTCACTTCTGAGGTTCAAACAGAATTAATCTCTCTTCCATGTGACAGAATATTCACTCTGAGATTTCTCTTCTATAACCTTAATATTCCTTCAACAGCACTTCATATGACTTAGACTCAAGGCTCTTCACCATCCTAGTTGTCCTCTGGATACTCTTCAGCTTCTCAATGGTGCTCAGAACTGAATACAATACAATATTTGAAACAAATTCTGATGACAGCAGAATTTATCTGTTAAAGGAGAAACTATTATCTCTTTATTCCTGGAAGCTATGCTTTTCTTATCACAGCTCAATATAGTGTTATTGGAACTCTTTTGACTTTCATATCACATTACTGTCTCATATTGAGCTATTATTTTATACAAGACCCTGAAAACTCTCAGACCATGTTTCCATGGACCCGAAGCTGCTTGCTTGTACCCATGGGTGAGGCTTTATATTTCATGATATTAAAGTCACCTAATGATTTAACCTGTCACAATCTTTTTGGACTTTGACTTGTTCATGGAGTGTATGAGCTATTCTCTCAGCTTTGTGTCATTTGCAAATGTGATGAATGTGCCAACAATGCCTTTAGCCAAGTCATTGACAAAAATGTTAAATAGATCAGAGCCAAACTTGGATTCCTAGGGGGTACTTTGCTGGAAACCCCCTGCAGCAATGATACTGGACCATTAACAAACTCTTTGAATCCAGCTATTCAAGCAGTTCTGATTTGTATTAATTTCTATCCCACATCTCTCCATATTTTCCTCAAAGATAGTAAAGAGATACTTTATCATTCAGCTAACATCTAACCAAACTATGTTAGCAACATATGCCAGTTTAGTAAACCCAAAAATCCAAGTAAAGTTAGATGAGCACAACCAGTTCTATATTAAGCTATGTCATATCACTGCTTCTCTTTTTAGATCATAGGACCATAAGATTATGTCTTTAGAACTGAAAGAAACCCCAGAGGACATATTGTCTAGCTGCTCTGTTTTATAGAGCTCCTTTTATAGAGGAGACTAAGATCAAGGGAAGTGTGACTTGTTCAATATCATATCGGCATAATTTTCAGACTCGGTATTCATTAACCAACTCTTTAGTGATTCATTCTTGAATTTGAATTTTTACATACATTGATATCAAATTCACCAGCTTATACTTATCAGCCTCTGCTTTTTAAAAAAAAATCAGCACAATATTTGGCCTTCTCTAATTTTGTGGTTCAGTCCAGTCATTTCAGACTCTTTATGACCTTTTTGGGGTTTTCTTGGCAAGGATACTGGAGTTGTTTTCTCCTCTCCAGCTCATTTTACAGATGAGAAAACTGAGGCAAACAGGGTTAAGTGACTTGCTTAGGGTCACACAGTTAGTAAATGTCTGATGTCAGATTGGCACTCATGAAGAGGAATCTTCCTGACTCCAGGCTCAGCATTCTATTACACCACCTAGGGACCACCTTGTGATGCTTTTCTTGTTTTCTTTCCATGATTCTAGGTCTTTGCCTACTGCTTAAGTGTAGAGATTGAGACCATGAGCTCACTTTTCCCCCTTATTCAAAACCTTAAAACCTTCCTAGATTATTCTCCATTTCTACCTACTTTTCTCTATTCTCTTAGGAAGAGATGGACTTGCTCCTTTGTAAAGGTCAGTCTCTACTTAAATCCTTGATTCCATCCCTTGTGGTTCCTTTTGGGTGCCTATATCTTTGATGATTCCATTATCTCCTTTTCATTTTCAATCTCTATTTAATCCAGCAGCTCATTTCCTGCTGCCAAGAAGAGCTCAGGCCTGTTCCATCATTAATTAAACCTTCACTTGACCCTGCAAGGCTTTCAACATATTGTTCTATATTCTAAGTTATTCTCACTCTATTGCTTTGCCTATAGTCCACAGCCAGACTCCTAGAAGAACTTGCATATATCCTCCTCCTCAATGACACCTTCTGGATCTGATCTTCTTGACCTCTGATCTCCACCATCTAATCTCTGGCTAGGACCATCAAACACTTTTTAAACTGCTAAATTTGATGGACTTTCCTCAGGCTTTATCCTACTTGACCTTCTTAAAGTTTCTGAAACTGTCAGTAAGTCACTTTTCTTGTATACCATCCCCTTTCTTGACTTCTGTAACAATGCTTCCTCCTAGTTTGCATTGTTTTCATCTAAGTACTCCATCTTGGTCTTTGGATCTTCATCCAACTTCTGTCCTCTCTGTAAGGGTGTACCTATAAGGAACTGCCCTTAATCTTTCTTTTTCTCTCTATTTTCTCTTGATGCTATCATCTGCTCTCATGGGTTCAATTATCAACTATTCAGACTGTTCCCAAATCAATATACCTAGTCCCATTCTCTTTTTCCAAACTCTAGTCCTTCTTTACTACTAGTTAGTTATTAAGGATTCATTCCACTTAGATATCTCATCAGCACCTCAAACTCAACCTGTCCAAAACAAAATGCTTCCAAATAAACTTTCTTTTCTTCCAAACTCCACTGTTTTTTGAATCTCTGCCATTTTCCCAATTATCTAGGATCATAATTTCAGACTAATTCTTAACCTAGTTCTTTTGGTGTCTCTATGTCTATTTTCTCTGTTTATTGTCTGCCTGTCTACCTCTTCTCTTTCAACACCCCTTCTCCAATTAATTACTTGTCAAGTGTTAGCTATTTTCTCTTCAAAACATAACTCTTATCCATTCCTTCTTTTCACTAACATGGCTACTATCCAAATTCAGGTGCTAATCATCTTTGATTTTACTATCAGAATAGCCTGCCCTATCCAATCTGTTTTGCAAACAGCCCCAAAATAATCTTCCTACATTATAGATTGAACTATGTCACTACCCTTCTGAAAAAAAAAAAACGCAACTTTTACTTGCTCCCTATTACCTATAGGATAAAACACAAACTCTAAAGCCTGGTGGTTAGGGCCCTCTGCAACCAGACTCCAATTAACTTCCTACCTTTATTTTATTCCCCTTGATAGCTTAGGCCTACTAATAGTTCCCCAAGCTTTGCATTCCAGATCCTGTTTCCATGCTTTTCTCATCTGAAATGCCCAGAATCCTTCCTAATTTTTACTTTTTAGACTTTTTATCATTCTTTAAGCCTAAGTTCAGGAGTCTTTGCTTTCGTTATCTGTGGTGAGATCTCTTTCCTTTTTCAAACTAACTAATATTTACTGATCTAGAATGTGAGCTCTTTGAGGGCTAGGATTCTTTATTGTTGTCTTTATATGCCCATGTAAAGGATGAGGTTGAGGAAGTTGATGTACAAGGTCCTGGCATAGTGCCTTATATAAGAAAAGTGTGTAAGGTGTTTATTGTTGTTGAATCTAATCTTTTCCTTTTGAATGAGAAATAAATTGCTATTGTAATTTTCTACTTACGAATTTGGATCCTATCAAGACTATGAAATTTGAAACTAATTTAACTCATATATTAAGAGTTCATTTTATTACTCACATTCTGTTCATTTAGGCATGAAGGACATGGGTCACTATTTTTCCAGTTCTTGAATAACGTCTCCTGTGAATTCCTGAGTCTTTTCATTGATATTTTTTGTCCTTTGTGATACCTGCAGTTCTCCGTGACATTTGTCATAGTGGATATATATGGGGCAGTTTGCTCTCTTCATTTTCAGCTTAAAATCCTCTCAATCAGTTCTTCAATTCTCCAGGCAAATATATATATATATATACTTTCCATCTATCACTGGAGATACTTTCTCCCCAGCCAGCAACCCATCATTCCTGCATCTTAAGTCCAACTTAAGAACCAAGCTCCCTTCTTTGTCATCATCCTCCCGACTAACTATTTATTTCCTTTATCCATCTTTCCTTTTAAAAATCTCTACTTTAGTAGACAGCAGTGATAAACAAGTCATCTGTGCCTCAATCAATTAATCAGCAAGCATTTCTTAAGCACCTGTTGTGGATCAAGCATTGTACTATGTACAGGCACTCTATAGATGCAGAGATAAAAGGAAACAATTCTTACCTTTAAGGATTGCACAGTCTATCTGAGAAGACAACATCTAAAGTTATAAGTTTCAGGGAAATTATTAGTTGGGGGATATCAGGAAAGTTATTATGTGGGGCTTGAACTGGATTATTTTTTTTGGCAAGGCAATTAGGGTTAATTGACTCACTCAAGGTGACACAACTAGTAAGTATCAGGTATCTGAGCCTGGATCCTGATTCTAAGGTGATGTTTTATCTACTGTATCTCCTACTTGCCCTCTGAACTGGGTATTAAAGGGAGTTAGAGATTCTATGAGGCCGAGTTGAGGAGGGAGGATATACTTGGCATAATAATAATAGAGCTTTAAGATTTGCAAAGCCCTTTGAAAACATTACCTCCTTTAATCTTTATAGCCCTGGGAGGTTGGTGCTATTATTATCTCTATTTCACAGATGGAGAAACTGAGGCAGGCAGTTAAGTGACTTGATCAGAATCACACTCCTAATAAGTGTCTGGGGCAGAATTTGAAGTTAGATCCTCCTGACTTGTAGGTCCAGCACTCTATCCACTGTTCCTCCTAGATGGGCTAGGACAAAGGTATAGATATCGTAGATAGAGGAATGTGAGGAATATACAAAAATCTAGTTTGGATCACGGAGTGTTAATGTAACAAGATTGCAAGTTAGGTTGTGGCCAAGTTACAGAGGGTTTTAAAAAGTCAAACAGAGGAATTCATATTTTATCATAGATGCAATAGGGAGCCAAGGGAGATTATTGAGCAAGGCATGGCCAGATCAGGTTATATAATTCCTACTAATGCTTTTAAAATGCCTTAATAAAGAATCTTTTTGTCCTCATTTGAATCACCAGAAGTTGTTATTGTGAGCATATTTGACTATGCTCCCTGGGAAAATAAACTTCTTTTTTAATTGTTCATACCAAGATTAAAATGGGTTTCCATCAGCGGAGAGCAACCGACCACCTCCTGTGACCAATTGAGTCTGTCCTCTCACTGGCACCTGATGATACTCACTAGTGGTAGCACAGGGGATAAAACTGCTAAATGTGGTTTCAGGAAAAGCTGGCATTCAGACCTTTATTAATTAGGTGATTCTGGGAAAGTTGCCTAACACCTCCTAGCCTCAGTTTTCTCATCTGTAAGATGGGGATAATAACATATGTAACATTTGTATTGTAAAGTGGTTGGGAAGTTTAAATGAGATAATCTAGCTCAGAACTTCATGGAATTAGAAGCAAAGTATAACAGAGAACTGGTGCATATTGGTTTCAACAAACCCAACTAAGGGGCTAGCAAATGGGAAAATGAGATGACCTGCTCCAGAAGCTATTGTTCTCATCATTATCCCATCTTAAAGGCAGTTTGGTCAGGAAAACACAGGTTCAAATCCCACTCCTGACATTAACAAGCTCTCTTATTTTGGGCAAGTTCCTAAATCTAGGTGTGCCTCTGGTGACTTAGAACTTATCTGTTGAGTGACAGGGGAATTGTGTGGAAGGGTCAGAGGGAATTCTTCATGTTTGCTCTTCTTTCTATATCATTGTATTCACTGCACAGAATAAGAGCTTCCCCATCCCCCTTCAGAGAGTCCAGCTCCAAGCACATCATGATCTGCTAGAGGCAGCATGGCACTGTGGAAATAACCCTGGCTAAGGAGTCAGAGGTCCTCAGTTCAAATCCTGCCTCTGGCATTTATTACCTGTTTGACCTTGGAGAAGGCAGTTTTCCTCCTCTGAACTTGGCTTGTCCTCTGTGTTTCCTTTTCACTTTAGATCTCTGAGACAATACAAAGCCTCATTATTTTTCCATCACTCCTAAAGTTCCCTGTTTTTTTCTCTCCTTCCTTCTCTGGATGACATTTCTTCCAAACTCCTGGAACTATTTAGGATTCTCCTCTGCCCTCTTTAGCTTCACTTCCCACCTTTGTTTTTCCCTTGAAGCCCCTTTTTTTCTGTCGGATCTAGCACCACTTCTTTCTGATAGAATAGCCTTTCTCTCATCCTTTTTTGCTCTCTGTCAGAAAATCAGCCTGCATTTTGTGCACATATAATTGCTACTTTGCACTGGTTGAAGCACAGATAGCATGATTTCTAATCTCACTGGTGCATTCTCAGTGCCTTTTATAGAGGTCATGTTAAGGGGATCCTGGAAGTAAAGAGACTGGGGAGATGACGGGGAGGAGACTGAGCAGAGATTTTTCATTGTAGAGGAGTGACAAAGAGGACATTCATAATAGATGGCCTCGGTCCAGTAAGAGACAAGTTCATTGGATGAGAACATGGACCTGGAATGTGTGTGTGTGTTGTGGGGGGAGGGAATTGGGAACTGGATGAAAGAGCTGGTTTAGAACAGCTTCTGTGGAGAGAGTAAATAGTGGTATAAAGATGGAAGCAAACATCATTAAACAAAAGGATTATCATATGGTTGAGGTTGGATAGCATGAATTAATAAGGCATCTGTTTAGTAATTGGGGACAGGTGAGGAAAAGGTCAATGGTGGGGATAATCAAAGTGTGAGTATTAGTTGGGCAAAAAGAATGGAAGTATAACAAATAAAAGAATGTAAAGGTGGAAGATAGTGCTTCATTGAAATGGCTGTCTAGTACAGGAAAGTGTAGGAAAAGAAGAAAATTAAATTAAATTAGAATATAGAGGGACTGTAGGACTACACCTAGGGAAGCTTGATGGTACCACAGTGCAAAGGGTACTAGATCGGAGTGAGTTCAAATCTGACCTCAGACACTTCTCAGCTGTGTTATCCTGATTAGCTGTCACTTATCCCCATTTGCCTCAGTTCCTCATCTGTAAATGATCTGGAAAAGAAAATGGCAAACATTCCTGTATCTTTGCCAAGAAAATCCCAGATGGTATCGTGAAAAGTTGGATAGATGAGGAAAAACTGAACAACAGTAACCAGAGATAAAAATGCAGGGTTGGGAGGAGAATAGGACAGGATGAAGGATAGGAGACAAAGATCAGAAAAAAGGGAATTTGGGGGTTCACACTTTTTGAAATAGAGCAAACTGCAACTTGCCGTATAAGGTGTGATCCCTCATGTAGGGTATGAGGTATAATGGTCATGATGTTGAGGAGGTTGATGAATTCAGAAATTAAATAAAGACAATCAATTAGACAATCAACTATGTGTTAGGCTCTGTGTGAGGTCCTGGAATGGTTGCTGCCCTCAAAGAGTTCACTCTATCAAGAGAAACAACATTTTCATATACATGGGTAGTGGGTACCTTCTCTTCTAGAAGCAGACTGGCTACAGCCCTCCTTCAATGTTCTAGAGTTTTTTGTGGAATATACGGGACTTTCTTACTTAAGTCCCTATCAACTGTATTCCTCAAAGATTAATCTTCCGGGTCCCTTTAACTACTTAATATCAATCAGCTTTTACAAAAAAAATTCACTGTGTTATATGATTGAGTTAAAATATGATTTGCTATAAGAAATAGTGAGCTTGTTGATTTTAGAAAAACATGAAAAAACTTGCATGAAATAATGAAGAGTGGAATAGCAGAACCAAAAGAACATTGTACATAGTAGTTACAATGGTGTTCAAAGAATTATGAACAATAAAGTTAATTTTAGTATTATATGTATTCAAATCAACTACAAAGGATCTATGAAGGAAGATGCTACCTACTTTCAGAAAAAGACTGATAAATAGAAGTATGTATAGTATAGTTATATATATGTGTGTGGGTGTGTGGGTGTATGTATATGTGTATATATGTGTGTGTATGTGTGTATGTATAAACATATCACTGTTAAATGGTGGCTTTCTCTAGTGTGGGGTGAAGATGGAAGAAGAAAAAAATAAAAGGGCATAACAGAGAACAAAAGAAAACTCAGAATGAAGCACAGAAAAATAGGATAGTTTTGAAAATGACGTGTAGTATTTATCACACAGCTTTTTTAAAAAAAAACTAAACAGACAATGTTTCTGATAAAGGTCTCATTTCTAAAATATATAAAGAACTGTGTCAAATTTATTAGAATACAAGTAATTCCTCAAATGATAAATGGTCAAAGAATATGAAAACACAATTTTCAGATGATGAAATTAAAGCCATCCATCTATAGTCATATGAAAAAATGCTCTAAATCACTATTGATTAGAGAAATGCAAATTAAAACACCTCTGAGGTACCATCGCATACCTCTCAGATTGGCTAAAATGACAGGAAAAGATAATGATAAATTTTGGAGGAAATGTGAGAAAACTGAGACACAAATGCATTGTTGGTGGAGTTATGAAATGATCCAAGCATTCTAGAGAGCAATATGAAAACTATGCCCAATGGGCTATAAAACTGTGCATACTCTTTGACCCAGCAGTGTATCCCAAGGAAATTATAAAGAAGGGGAAAGGACCTACATATGCAAAACTGTTTGTATGGACTCTTTTTGTGGTGGCAAAGAATTGGAAAATGAGTAGATATCCATCAATTGGGAAATGGCTGGATAAGTTGTAGTATATGAAGATAATAAATTATTATTGTTCTACAAAAAATGATGAACAAGTTGATTTTAGAAAGGCCTGCAAAGATTTACATGAACTGATGCTGAGCAAAACAAGCAGAATCAGGAATACATTGTACACAATAACAGCAAGAATATGTCATATAAAAGACTTGGTTCTTCTCAGTGGTTGAGTGATCTAAAGCAATCTCAATAGACTTTGGACAGAAAATGCTATCTGTATCCAGAAAAAGAACTAAGGAGTTTGATTGTAAATCAACATATGCTATGTTCATTTCTTTTTTCTGTTTTTTTTTCTTTCCCATGGTTTTTCCCTTTTGCTCTGATTTTTCTCTCCCAACATGATTAATAAAGCAATGTGTATTAAAAATAAAATTTTTAAAAAGTAAATTGTGAAATGGAGATTCATGATTTCATATTAAATTCTCTTTTTATGTTGTGCCTTGTATTTGAAATGCTTTTTTGAATCTTTTTAATAATTAAATTTAAAAATGAATATAAAGTTTGAAAAAAGAATATTCACTTCCAAGATATAATAAAAACAAATGAACAAACATTTTCCCCAATACCTCAGGGACACACTATTAGCTCAGCTCTCATATAACATTGATCCCACCAATGTCAGATCTAGATGTAGTGTAATTGCTAGATGAGTTTTCATCTCAGTTACCATGAGCTGGGTCCCAATGGTCATTCTTCAAGGTCACTATTTTCCCCTCTGGGTATTATTGGGATTGCAAATCCACATTTGTGAACACTGTGATGCCAAGGTGCCTTTTTGAACTCTTAAAACTCACAAGATTGGAGGCTCTATTTCTTTTACTTAGAATAGAAAAGAACAAATGCAGAGGCCAAGGATTGAGGCAGCACCATGCTAAATTAATAATTTACAATTATCTTATTCTCACAACAACTCAGGTAGGTAAGGACTATTATAATCCCCATTTTACAGATGAAGAAACTGAAGCAAATAAAAGTTAAGTGTCCAGAATCATATAGCTAGAAAGTATCTGTGGGTGGACTGAAATTGAAGTCTTCCTGACTCTAACCTTAACACTCTATCCACTGTACTACTTCTTTGCCCCAAAGTACCATCACATTGGCTTACAGGAGAGGACTTCTTTAAGAGTCTCTCCCCTTGCAGTATCATCTTTCTTCCAATCCCAAAGAATTGCTGCAAATAATGCAGGAAAAAAGAATGCAGAAGGGAGGGTAGGCCAAAGCTAATTCAGCCTTTTTGAAGATGTCCCCAGTTCTGGTTAAGCAGCCAGTCCCCCAGATGCTCCTTCTATCCCCAAGGTGAGCAGACTCATAGGACCAGTGACAGAATGTCTTTGCACGCTCTCCACTCTTTCTCCAAGACATTTCCACTCCATGACACAACTTCCCCCAAAACAGACTCCTCAGCCTCTCCACATAGCAAAAGTGCACCAGCCAAACACATAGATGCATGTGCCAGTCCCCATATAAAATGTATAGAAAGCAATTTGGGGAGGTAAAGCTAATGACTGGAAGAATCAGAATAAGCATCATATAGGAGACACTTGAGCTATCTGGGGAAGCCAAGAGATAAAGACAAAGAGGGAGTGGATTCTAGGGATGAGGAAGCAGTGTCTTGCCCCTTCCTCCTTTCCCAGGCTTTTATGCTTTATCCTCCATGAACTTGACAATCCAACAACACAAACCCTCTTGGTTCCTTGCATAAGACACTCCATCTCCTAACTTTGCACTGTCTATCCTCCAGGTCCTGAAATGCTCTTGTTCCTTACTTCCTGGCCTCTTTGGCTTTCCTTAACACTCAGTTCAAATCCCATCTTTGTATCAGTGTTTATTTGTCTACCTCCCCTCCCCACCATAGATAGTGACATCACTCTGTGAGATTATCTTCCTTTTATATGGTCTCTCTCTATCTCTGTCTCTCTCTGTACACACATACACACATCTTAGATTTACTTACATATTTGCATGATGTTTCCCTATAAGAATAGAATCTCCTTGAGAGTGGGAGCTATGTTCTTGCCTTTTCTTTGAATCCTCAGGGATTAGCATGGTCCCTATCATACACTTAAATGCTTGCTGATTGACCCACTGGCAAATAACAATAAGACAGCTAGGTGGTGCAGGGAATATAAATTGGGATCAGTAATTAGGAAGATCTGAGTTCAAATCCTACCTCAGCCACTTTTGAGTTCTGTGACCGTGGTCCAGCTCATTTAACTTGTCTGTCTAAATTTCCTCATCTGTAAAATAAAGATAATTATAGTACCTACTTCCAAGGGTTGATGTAAGGATTAAATGAGAGGATATTTATAATGTGTTTTTCAAACCTTAAAGTGATAGTGATTCTTATTATTAGGCTGATTTGACTGGAACATAAAGCATATAAACACAAATTTATTAAGTACCTCCTATATGCCAGGTACTATGCTTTACAATATTATCTTATTTCATCTTCCCAACAACCTTGTGAGATTAATGCTGTCTGTCACTCTAATTTTGCCACAATAGATAAAGAACTGGACCTGAAGTCAGGAAGATCTCAGTGCAAATCTACTCTCAGACACTTAGTAGCTGTGAGATCCCAGAGAAGTCATCTAAGCTCTGCCTTAATTTCTCCACCTGCAAAATTAAAGTAGTGATAGCAACACCTCTTTCTCTCTCTCTCTCTCTCTCTCTCTCTCTCTCTCTCTCTCTCTCTCT
>JAJPUD010001634.1:281846-341991 GCA_023553655.1 Myrmecobius fasciatus | reverse complement strand
TCTCTCTCTCTCTCTCTCTCTCTCTCTCTCTCTCTCTCTCTCTCTCTATCTCTCTCTCTCTTCCTTCTCCTCCATTTCCTTTCTCCTCTCTTTCTCTATCTCTCTATTTCTGTCTGTCTCTCCTCTCTCTTTCCTCTTTTTGTCTCTGTCTCTCTCTCTGTATCTTTCTGTTTGTCCCTGTCTCTCTTTATGTCTCTGCCTCTCTCTCTCTTCCCCTCCTTTCTTTTTCCTCTCTATTTCTGCCTCAGCCTCTCCTTACTATCTCTTTTTGTCTCTGTCTCTGTCTCTCTCTCTCTCTCTCTTATTTATATAGAGAGATTTCTCCGTATCACTCTGAGAAATGGTGACCTCTAACATGCACTGCAGGAAAGAAAGAAGAGAGCACCTTGATGAGCTGTAATTTAGGAAAGGAGAGAGCCATCCTCTTTCCCTAGAAGCCCACGAAGTCCTCAGAGGCACATGAAAAATCCATTGCCTTTTGGTTTCAGTGGAGAGAACACCACAGAGAAGTAATATTACCCATCCACAAGAGGCACCTTTGAAACTCCTTTCCATCACCTGTGCCCTTGAACGCCTGAGGGAAGTGTAGGACTTTGCTGAGGAGAGGTTAACAGGAAAGATATTGTACAGCTTCTGTGTAGCAAACAAAGAAAATTGGGCATACAGCCATGAGCTGGAAAAATACCTTTGACAGGGGAACAGAAGCAGGTGAACTGGTTCCAGTGAGTGATAAAAGAACTCAGAAGGTCAAGTTGTTCCCAGGGCGATGCCATTTAAGTGGGTCCATTCTCTCTTTTTCTTCCTTTTGCTTGTAAGGACAGCACTGATACTTCGTATTTATATCTTGCCAATCTTCTGAAAAGTTAAAAGGAGTTGGTAAATATCATCTTGACAGTTTTCTTGGTATTTCTCAAAGGAATAGAGAACAAATTCACTAAGGACCTTTTCATAGATAGGATTAAGGCTAGCTAAAGTGGATGCCTTGTCTAAGGTTGAAGAAAGTTGGAGCCACTTTGTAAAGTCTTATAGCTTTTAGTCCTCAAATTTTAGGTCTCGCAACTTTCCCTGTTGTATCATAACCACTAAAAAGGATAAGAAAGAATTTCCAGTCCAAATGTCAATATGACATTAACTTTTCAAATGGGTTGCAGAATCTTCCATTATTTTTCTTTCAGCTCCTTGTTTGTGCTGTTAGTGGAACTTTCTGTTCCCATCTTTATACAATGTCTTAAGATGGATCCGGAATTTTTCAGAAATCCTTGACTCTCTTCATCCTTCCTACCCTCCCTCCACCCCCATCTGTTGGGGTTTCCATGGTAATCATTCAGGCTCATTGAACTCTTCACAGCTGTGTTTAGAATTTAAGTAAAATTTTGGAACCTGGATTCAAGGTTTCTTAACATAGCCTCAGATTCAGCTTAGATAAAATGAACTTACACATGAGTTAACACTTTTTCTTCTTAGAAACATTTTATGTGTACAGAATTCATTTGGCTACATATTAATTTTATATTTGCATATATTGTCTTCTCTATTAAGCTGTCAGTAACTTGAGGGGATCCTGGTATACACCTTCAAGTGTTTAGTGTAAGAGACAGACCCTGATATTGAAACTTAGGAGATGCTTGGACCTGTAATAAATTGAATTATGTGCATGCAAAAATTTGATTTGAATAAAAATGGAAAATACAATACAACTCTCATAATCTAGAATGTTGAAGGGATGAGGGACTTTAATAAATTGAATTTTTAAGTTTCCTCAGGGTATAATAAAACAGACCTAGGCTCCCTGAATTTAGCTGCTGGCAGCTTCTCCATGCTACTGTCTGAGAATTTAGGAGCTCAAAGAATAAATCTAGTCCCTCTTCTTCATGACAATCCTTCAAGGATTTGATGACAGATATCAGGTTACCCTTAAATCTTCCTATCTCCAAGCTTGGCACTTCCACTCTTTCAATCTGTTCTTACACTGTATGGTTTTTGAGCAACTCCCCCCACTCCGTATCATCCCAGTCATCCTCTTTTAAATATTCTTCAGTTTCTCATTATTTTTAAAATATGGTCTAGAACTGAACCCAATAGTCCAAATGTGACTGACCAGGGTAGAGTATTGTGGGAAAACAGCCTTTGATTTTATCACTTGTGTTGGAATGATTATTTAGGGACCTCGGCTCAACCATTCAATTCCCCTCCCCTCCCTTTAAATACCATCTTTATGCATTTGATATTGGGGACATCGACATCTTCTCACTCACCCATACTTAGAACTTTGGTGTTATTCTCAATACCTCCTTTGCATTCACTCCACAAAGTCAATCTCTTCCCAAGCTTTGTCTTTTCTACCTTAACAAGATCTCTCCTAAATCTCCTTTTTCTTTCATGCACACAACCAATAAGTGGTGCAAGCCATCATCATCATCTCACACCTAGACTAATCTGATAGCCTTGTAATTAGTCTTTCTATCTCTGGTTTCCCTCCACTCCAAATCATCCTTCACTCATCTGCTAAAGTGATTTTCTTAAAGCTCACATTTGATTATGCTACACCTTACTTAATAAACTTTAGTGGATCTCTATTATCTTCCAGAGGAGATGTAAAATTGTTAGTATTTAAAGCCTTTCCCAACCTGCCCCTTTCCTATCTTTTCTTATGCTTTCCTTCTTTCCACATATTTTATGATCCGGGACACTCACCTTCTTGCTACTCCTTGCACATAGCACTTCATCTTTTGACACTGTGATTTCTCTGGCTGTGCCTCATGTCTGGAATGCACTCCCTCTTCACCTCTGCCTCTACACTTCCCTGGCTTCCTTAAGAATTCACCTCAGCTACCCTTTGACATTATCTTCCATTTGCTCTTGCAAATATATGTACAGTTATTTGCATTTTGCCTCCTCCATTACAATATGAGCTTCTAAAGGGGAGAGAACAAATTTTATCTTTTCTTTTTACCCCAGGGCTGAGCACAGTACCTTGTACCTAGTAACAGCTGAATGCATGCTTATTGATTGACTAATAATAGATGCTGAAATTTTATCACATTACATTATTTTTAAAACTTTTTTTTTTGTAAGACAAATGGGATTAAGTGGCTTGATCAGGGTCACACAGCTAAAAAGTGTTAAGTATTTGAGGCTAGATTTGAATTCAAGTACTTCTGACTTCCATCTAGCTGCCTCATATTATATTATTTTTAAAAGTTAAGCTCTCACAGTTGGGGCTTAAAATAAGGGTAGAATAAAGTCCTTATTTGGAAGACTTCAATTTTATTCTTTTGGGAAAAGGGTAGCATGATGTAATTTTTATATTTATATATCACAATATTTATACAGGAGTCCCCTTTTTTGGTTTATAGTATTTAAATGAATGAAATTGGGTCCAATAAGAAAATGTTAAAGAAATTGGTTTCCTATTTTTTTTTTGTTTTTCAAAAGATTATTCTCTTTTTTCATTTTCTTATTAAAGCTTTTTATTTGTAAAATATATGCATGGTGATTTTTCAACATTGACTCTTACAAAATCTTGTGTTCCAAATTTTCCCTTCCCCCCCATGGCAGGTAATCCAATATATGTTAAATCCAATACGTGTATACATATTTATACAGTCATCTTGCTACACAAGAAAAATAACCAAAAAAAAAAACTGAGAAAGAAAACAAAATGCAAGCAAACAACAATAGAAAGAGTGAAAATGCTATGTTGTAGTTCACACTCAGTTCCTACAGTCCTCTCTCTGGGTATACATGGTTCTCTTCATCACAAGATTATTGGAACTGATCTGAATCATCTCATTGTTGGGAAGAGCCATGTCCATCAGAATTGATCATTGTATAATCTTGTTGCCATATACAATGATCTTCTGGTTCTGCTCACTTCACTTAGCATCAGTTCATGTAAGTCTTCCCAGGCCTCTCTAAAATCATCCTGCTGATCGTTTCTTTTCTTTTCTTTTTCTTTTTTTTTTTTGCTGAGGCAATTGAGGTTAAGTGACTTGCCCAGGGTCACACAGCTAAGAACTGTTGTCTGAGATCAGATTTGAACTCAGGTCCTCCTGACTTCAGGGCTGGTGCTCTAGCCACTGTGCCACCTAGCTGCCCCCAGATGATCATTTCTTATAGAACAATAATATTCCCTAACATTCATATACCATAACTTATTCAGCCATTCTCCAATTGATGGGCATCCACTCAGTTTCCAGCTTCTTGCCACCACAAAAAGGGCTACCACAAACATTTTTGCACGTGGGTCCCTTTCCCCAGGAGTTCCTTTTAATAATAATAGTAGAATGTATGTAGTATTTTTAAATTTGCAAAATACTTTACATATGTCAACTCTTGTATTCATTTTATATATCAAAATAAATCCTAAAAACACTTTAATGTATTAATTCCAGCCAGTAATTAGAGATCAGAGTAGATAAAGAGTTAGATTTTCAGGAAGATTTCAGTTTGAATTCTGTCTTTAACTTCTACTGGCAGTATGATCATAGGCATATCATTTAACTTCTTTTAGAATCATTTTTGTCTGTCTGTAAAATGGGGATATTAATAGTACAATCTTCATAAGGTTATTATGATAATCAAGTGAGAAATATATGTAAAGTCCTCTGCAAACATTAAAGTACTATATAAATGCTATTATTATTAGAAACTTACAACTGCAGAAGGCAATTGCTACAGGTAATATTTACCCCATTGAACAGATAGAGACACTGAGGTACAAAGCAGTGAAGTGAGTCACATTGGCAGTCTATGTCAAAGACAGAATTTGAAGTTAGGTCTTTCTACCTTCTTTCTTCCACACTCCCTTCTAGCAAAGTGAGAATTAGACAGGCATTAGGCATTAGACTTCTAGTTCTAATTCTTAGGTCTTATTTACCATTCTGGGTTTCAGTTTGCCTTAAAAGAAGGTGATTGGATGATATGAATGTTAGAGGTCCTTTCAGTTCTAACATTCTATCATCTGAGTTAAAAACCACCCTGGAATGTTGTCCTAATCCCCCATTTTGTCATTACTTTCTTTTCTTTTTAATCCTTTCCTCTTCTTTTTGAATGGCAAGAGGAATGGAATGAAAATGGGGTGATAGCAGAAGGAATTGAGGGGAGGAAGAAGAGAACATTTTCAATCTCTTTCCCTCCCCCCCCCACTTAAGTCCTGATAACAATAATAGCATAAAAGGTATCTTTCACTCAAACAAATAGAAGTTATGATATCCACAGCAGTGAAAATCATGAAAAGATCCATGTATTTTAACACCCAAGGAATAAAATTATAAGTAGTAAGTTTTCTTCACCATTTCTCTGGCTCATGGAGAGGAAACTGACAAATTGACTAGAAGCTCATGCTGTCATATGTTGGGTAACAGGTTATAGGGACAGATCAGACTATGGAAGCAAAAATCACCATATGATACCCTTTCATTGAAAAACCTTCAAGGACTTTACAAACACCACCTGATAGAAATATTTGGTATTTTCTGATTTCCTTGCTATTTTCCTGGGGCCACATTGACAGCATCTCCTTATCTGTGTATTTCAGTATATTCTCTCTCCCCTGAATATCCCAGAAGCAGCTGTGGTTGCCTTGGCAACATGGCAGCATATGCTTGTTGCTCTTGGGCCATCTGTATACAGTGTGGTGAGTTGTGTTTGGGCTGTTTCTTTCTTTTCTCCAGTTGTCTGGTTTATTGTAAATCAGTCCTGTTTAGTTCCGGTGCTTGCCTTACAGTACTATTTACTAGACTGACAGAAATCTACCTGACCATAATTTTTGTTTTAAGGGACTTGAGAGATATACGCTCCAATGGTCATCATAAAACCAGGTCCAAAGAGGTGACATACATAAAGCACTTTGCAAATATAAAAAAAACATTACATATCCTATTATTAGAAGGGACTCCAATAGACAGGATAATAGATTTAGAATTCTGAGCCTGTTTATTTTTCTCTTTACAGATGTGGAAACTGAGACTTAAGGTCAGTCAGCAACTGAATTGAAATTTAAACCTTTGACAATATATGGTCTCTTCATCATCTGTCAACTTTTCCTCCGCCAGTTCACAATTTTCTCCACGCCTTACAAGACATTTCACAAGTTCCTAAAACAAAACAAAACAAAATTAAACTGAAAAAAGCATTGTCTGTTGGTCAACCGTCTAATATTGGACCTGTCTGTGCTGAGTCTAGTTGATTCTCAGAGCAAAATAGGCAGTCTGTTACTAGGACTTGATTCAAAGCTTTTTTGATCTGGTGATACTGGCCTTCTGGTTGTTCCATGAACAAGATGTTCCATTTCTGGACTCGGGGTAATTTTTTCTGGATGTTTTCCATGCCTGAGATCCTCACTTCATCTCTGTCTCCAACAAGTTCCAACTAAAATCCCACTTTCTACTTAATCTAAATCCGTCTTCTTTCCCCTCTTAATTATTTCCTATTTATCCTGCCTATAGCTTGCTTTGTATATGTTTGTTGTCTCTCCCGTTAGATTGTAAACTCTTTGAGAGCAGGACACACTTTTTGCCTCTTTTTATATCCTCAGTGCCTGGCATGCAGTAGGTATTTAATAAAAGTTTATTCATCTAGTAGACCTACCAGATTTTGACCTATCAGATTTTGTGCCTCCATTGGCACAATCTTCAAGAAACCTTAGTCACCTATTACTGTGATGAAGCATCAAAGAAGATTGTTCGTGGAACAATGCTTTTGCTGCTGCTAAGAATGATGCTGCCTTATTGAATAGGAAAATCCTGCACAATCTTACCATCAATGGCACTATTTTGTGATAGTAGCATTGTCATCTGACAACCAAACCTGACTATTAGGTACCATGATTATGTGGCTAACATTTCTCACTAACTCTATAACAGTAGTGTCAAAAGCAAATAGAAATAAGGGCCACTATATTAGGATCTCTATGGGTCACATATAAACAATTTTAGAATGCTGTGTTTTTATTTATTTAAAAATTTTTATCCTAATTGTATTTTAATCTGGTTCAGACTGTATTCCTGTGGCTACAATGTGCCCACATTGTAGTCACGGGCCATTGAACACTTTTGCTCTGTAACATTGTTTCACTGAGCTCATATATCATGGAACCAACATATGACATTTGGGCATGCTTTATACTTTTCACAGTGACTTTACATACTGCCCTTTTCTGATTCTTTGAAATTACAAGATGATAAGTGTTTTGCATAAAGTCACAGAATTAGTGAGTTGAGGAGTCTAAAACACATCTCCTGACTGTAAGTTCAATGTCCTTCCCACTATGGGTTGAGAAAATCCTTTCTGACTGAGTTTCCATTTTCCTTCAGAATTCAAGTGCCATCCTCTCCATGAAACCTTTCATGTTCCCTCCAGCTGCTACTTTTTTTTCTAAACTACCTTGTTTTTATTTTCTTTAAGGTAGCTAGGTGGTACAGTGGATAGAGCACTGGCCTGGGATTCAGTAGGACTTGAATTCAAATCCAGCTTCAGATAATTACTAGCTATTTAACCCTCTGCAAGTCACTTAACCCTGTTTGCTTCAATTTACTCATCCGTAAAATCCTGCAGAAGGAAATGGCAAACCAGTATTCATTATCCAATATCATGACCTCCAAATAAACTCAGATCTTTCTGACTTCAGATCCAACTTTTTAATCACTGTGCTACCTGACTGCCATGTATGCTTCCATATGTGTTTTCTTATTTTTCTATTTAGAATGTAAGCCTCTTAAGAGTAAAGTTTGTTGAATCCTTTGTGTTTATATTCTCAGCTCTTAATACAGTGCCAGACATATAAAAGGTGCTTAATAAATGCTCACTTGCTTGCTTGACTAATTGAGGAAGGGCAGGTTTGAATAAAATGGGGATATTAACTCTTATACTTCAAAGATAGTTTCACATCCCACATTACCAAAGGAGATAACAGATGTAAAATGCTTTATTACAGAATTAGAACCTTACATTTTTAAATCCCTTTAAGACTTATAAAACACTTCTGTATAACCATGGAACTGGCCCATCCATTATGCTTCTGACTTTCTATACATCATAACTTCACTTTCCTCTTACCCTGGAACATCCTTGCTCTATTCCATCCCACCATAGTTATTATGGTTTGCCCTTCATTCTCAAAGAGGACCATTACATTAGGGAGGTGATGCATGACATGCAAGTGAATTGAATTTTAGTGAGAAAGAATTGTGCAGCCACTACCCTCACTTTCCCCTCCAGAGTTATTTGGGTCCAGTGGCCAGATATAGATCAGGATGATGGGAAACGACCCTGGCTTCAGTGGGAGACCTTGGTCTTTTAAGCTAAGGCCTTTAATAGGTCTTAGTTTGATTGAGACAGCCACTTATTCAGGTAAATGCTTAAAAATACTTGTCAAAATACTTTTGACTTCTTGGCTGGACTTTAAATGCAAATAAATGAGAACATTAGCCAAGGAATCACAGATACATGGGAAATGAGAGAGAGAGAGACAGAGAGAGAGAGAGAGAGAGAGAGAGACAGAGAGAGAGAGAGAGACAGAGAGAGACAGAGAGAGACAGAGAGACAGAGAGAGAGAGACAGAGAAAGAGAGACAGAGAGAGAGACACACACACACACACAGAGACAGACAGACAGAAACAGAGACAGACAGACAGACATCTTCCCTAGGTGCCCAACTCTATTCCAGAGAGTAGCAGGTGACCCATTCCCAAGACCTAAGGATCATAGTCAGGATGAACTGGTTTCACTGACGACAGGCTTGCATGTTCATATAGTCTCTAAGAGAAACTATGTCAAGACTTCGAGGATAAGCAATGTAGATAAAGGTACTGAGTCATGTGGATTGTGTGGGTCTCTGGGGGCATAGGATCACTAAAGGACCAAAGTTTTTTTTTTTTAACTACTTAAATGTTTGGCTACAAATCCTATGCATTTCTGTCTCTTCAGCAAAAATTTTCCTATATTCAATATCTTGTTAGCCTGAGTGCTTGCATAGGAGTTGAGACTCTTTTCTCTGGAGAGCTAGACATAAGATGCTAGACATTCTCAGGGCAATCCGTAGGCAGGAAACAAGTCTTTAAGACTGATCTTTGAAAGGTCATATATAAAAATACACAAAAATATTCACAATATTATTTATTTATTTTAAATTAATTTTTAAATTTAATAGCATTTTATTTTTCCAAACACATGCAAAGATAGTTTTCAGCATTTACCCCTGGAAAATCCTGTGTTCCAAATTCCTCTCCCTTTCCTCCTCCCCCAAAGACAGAAAGCAATTCAATATAGGTTAAACGTGTTATTCCTCTAAGCATATTTTCATATTCATTATGCTTTGCAAAAAACATCAGATCAAAAGTGAAAAAAACATGAAAAAGAAAAACAACAAAAAAGGTAAAAATATTTTGCTTTGATCCACATTCAATATCCATAGTACTCTCTCTCTGAATGTGTATGGTATTTTCCATCACGTCTATTGGAATTGCCTTGAATCACCTCATTGTTGAAAAGAGCCCAAATCCATCACAGTTGATTATCACATAATCTTGTTGTTACTGTGAACAATATTCTCCTGGTTCTGAGCACTTCACTCAGCTTCATTTCATTTAAATCTTTCCAGGCTTTTCTGAAATCAGCATGCTCATCATTTCTTATACATAGTAATATTCCATTCCATTCATATACCATAACTTCTTCAGCTATTTCCCAGCTTATGGGCATCCTTGCCACTACTGAAAGGGCTGCTACAAACATTTTTGCACATCTGGGTCCTTTTCACTTTTTTTATGATCTCTTTGGGTAACAGACTCAGTAGAGACACTAATGAATCAAAAGTTATGCACAGTTTGATAGTCTTTGAGCAGTTCCAAATTGCTTTCAAGAATGATTGGATCATTTCACAACTCTACCAACAATGCATTAGTGGCCCAGTTTCCCCACATTCTCTCCAACATTTATCATTATTTTTTCCATGTCATCTTAGCTGCTCTGAAAAGTGTGAAGTGGGTATCTCAGAGTTGGCTTAATTTGCATTTCTCTAATCAGTGGTGATTTAGAGCATATTTTCATATGGCTAGAAATGGCCTTAATTTTTTCATCTAAAAATTGTTCATATCCTTTGACCATGCATCATTTGGGATATTCTTATATTCTTATAAATTTAAGCCAATTTTCTCTATATTTTAGAAATGAGAACTTTATCAGAAACTTTACCAGTGACTGTAAAATTTTTTCTCCACTTTCTGCTTCCCTTCTAATCTTGGCTGCATTGGTTTTGTTTGTACAAAACCTTTTAATTTAATGTAATCAAAATTATCCATTTTGCATTTTGTAACCTTCTTTGGCCATAAATTCCTCCCTTCTCCACAGATCTGAGAGATAGACTATCCCTTGTTTTCCTAATTTGTTTGTAGTATCACCTTTTATGTCTAAATCATAAATCCATTTCAAACTTATCATGGTAGAATAAGGTATTAGATGTTGGTCAGTACCTAGTTTCTACCATACTATTTTCCAGTTTTCCCAGAATTTTTTTTTTTGTGTGTGAAATAGTGAGTTTTTATCTCAGACCATAGAGTTTTGGGGAATATCACAGATTACTACAGTAATTGATTAATTTATCTTTGAACCTATTCCACTGATCTACCACTCTTTTTCTTAGCCAGTACCAAATGGATTTGATGGCTGCTGCTTTATAATATAATTTTAAATCTAGTACAACTAGCTTCCTTTGCATTTTTTTCTTAATTCCCTTGAAAATCTATTTTCTCTTTCTTATGTTCTTTCTGATGAATTTTGTCATTTGTTTTAGCTCTATGAAGTAATTTCTTGGCAGTTTGATTGGTATACCACTTAGCAACTAGATTAATTTAGGTAGAATTGCTATTTTTATTATATTAGCTTGGTCTATCCATGAGCATATGATATTCTTCCATTTGCTTAAAAATCTAACTTTATTTTATTAAAAATGTTTTTGGAGTCATGTTCATGTCGTTCCTGACTTTCTCTTTGCAGGTAGACTTCAAAATATTTTATATTATCTACAGTTATTTAAAATGGGATTTCTCTTTCTATCTCTTGCTGCTAGGCTTTGTTGATAACATATAGAAATGTTGGTGATTTACGTGGCTTTGTTTTATATCCTGCAACTTTGCTAAAGCTGTTAATTGTTTCAAGTAGTCACAGCAGCACTTTTTTTTATTAAAGCTTTTTATTTGTATAACATATGTATGGGTAGTTCCCCAACATTGATCTTTACAAAGCTTTCCATTACAAATTTTACCCCCAGTCCCCTCCCCTCCCCTAGATGGCAGGAAGTCCACTACATCTTAATAATGTTGAAATGCTTGAGAAGTTATGCAAGAAAAATCCTATCTACAAGAAAAAAAAAGAATCAGAGAAAGGCAACACAATGCAAGCAAATGTCAATAGAGATCATGAAAATGTTACGTTGTGGTCCATATTTCATTTCCCTCTCTCTGGGTGTATATGGTTTTCTTCAGTGAACAATTGGAACTGGTTTGAGACAATTCTTTGTTGCAGAGAGCCATGTCCATCAGAATTGATCATCATGTAATACTGTTGTTGCTGTGTATGATGATCTCCTGGTTCTGCTCATTTCACTCAGCATCAGTTCATGCAAGTCCCTCCAGGCTTCTGAAATCGTCCTGTTGGTCGTTTCTTACAGAGCAATAATATTCCATAACATTCATATACCATAATTTATTCAGCCACTCTCCAATTGATGGGCATCCCATCAGTTTCCAGTTTCTAGACACTACAAAAAGGGCTGCCACAAACATTCTTGCACATGTGGGGCCCTTTCCCTCCTCTAAGATCTCTTTGGGATATAGGCCCAGTAGGAACACTGCTGGGTCAAAGGGTATGCACAGTTTGACAACTTTTTGAGCATAGCTCCAAATTGCTCTCCAGAATGGTTGGATCCATTCACAGTTCCACCAACAATGTATTAGTGTCCCAGTTTTCCCACATCCCCTCCAACATTCATCGTTATCTTTTCCTGTCATTTTAGCCAATCTGACAGGTGATACCTCAGAGTTGTCTTAATTTGCATTTCTCTGATCAATAGTGATTTGGAGCAACTTTTCATATGAGTAGAGATGGTTTTAATTTCACCATCTGAAAATTGTCTGTTCATATCCCTTGACCACTTATCTATTGAAGAGTGGCTTGAATTCTTATATATATATATATGAGACAATTCTCTATATATTTTAGAAATGAGGCCTTTATCAGAACCATTAAATGTAAAGATGATTTCCCAATTTGATGCTTCCCTCCTAATCTTGTCTGCATTTGTTTTGTTTGTACAGAAACTTTTTAACTTAATATATTCAAAATTATCCATCTGTTGTTCAATTAGGAGTTCCAGATCTTCTTTGGACATAAATTTATTCCATCTCCACAGGTCTGAGAGATAAACTATATTACGTTCCTCTAACTTGCTTACAAAGTCCCTCTTTATATCTAGATCATGAACCCATTTAGATCTTATCTTGGTATGTGGTGTTAGGTACGGGTCAAGCCCTAATTTCTTCCACACTAGTTTCCAATTTTCCCAGCAGTTTTTGCCAAATAGTGAGTATTTATCCCAAAAGCTGGGGTCTTTGGGTTTATCAAATACTAGATTGTTAAGGTTATTGCCTAGATTGTCCTGATATCCTATCCTGTGCCACTGATCGACTGCTCTATTTCTTAACCAGTACCAAACGGTTTTGATGACCGAGCAGCACTTTTTAAAGGAAAAAAAATCAATGACTTTGGATACAAAGTAGGTATTCATCATTTTGCAGAAGAACCAAATAAACTGTAGTATGTAAATGCAATAGACTATTATTGCACCATAAGTAAAGGCGATTATAAAGAATTCAGAGAAATTGGGAAATATTTGTATGCATACTAAGGTAGTGCAAAATCAAACCCACTTATGAAACAATAGAACAAACAATACATACATACATATATACACATATGTATGTGTATATATACATGACAATAATGTAAAGGAAAGCAACATTAAAACAATCTTAATTTCAGAGGACTAGACATGAAACATATCATATTCCTCTTTGTAAAGTGGGGTAAACCACAGGTTCAGAATAGGTCTACATTGTCAGATAGCCAATGTGTCAATTTGTTTTATTTAACTGGACTTCTTTAGGACAAGGGAGACTTTTTTGGTTTTTGTTTTTTGTATTTGGATTAGTGAGATGTGAGAGACAGCTAGGTGGTACAGTGGATAGAACATTGGGTCTGGGGTCAGGAAGACTGAGCTCAGACACTTATTTATCGTGTGAACATGAACAAAGTCACTTAATTTCTGTTCCTTGTTTGAAAAAGGTGATAATAATAACATCTATGGGCCATTGCCAATGATCTTGGCTTTCCTCTTATCAGTGGGTTTCAATGACTGGAGGAAAGCACAAGACTCAACTTTGTGCAGCTCTGCCTTACTTTAGGCCAATTCATGAGTAAGTTAAGACATCATCCTTGTGATGTGATTGGTCCTCTTTGATAATGAACAACAAATAACAAAAAAAATTATATTTGTAAAGCAGTTTGTAAAACCTAAGGAACTATCTAAATACTAGTTACTGTAATGAAATAGTGTGTGTGAGTGTGTGTGTGTATGTGTGTGTGTGTGTGTGTGTGTGTGTGTGTGTGTATGTTTAAAAGACCGAACCTGGTTCATATGAACCCTGTATTTCAGTAATAGACCATGTAATAGTTGCATGTATACTGAAGAATTCCCAATGTCTTTTTATAAAATCTCAGGTTTTCCCAGTTACAATAGGAAGAGATCATAAAGATCATCTCATCTCATTTTCTTTTCCCATATGAGGAAATTGAGACTCAGAAGGTAAGGAATAGAGTTGGAATTAATCATTTTGCCCTATATATCTCTAGAGAAAGTAATGAGTATCAAATGAAATTTCAGGTGAAAGAAAGAATTTTTTGTGCTTTTGAATGCTAAACATTATTAGATCACAGAATGGATATATGTTTAATGTGATCACCTACAATCAAATTGCTTGCTATTTGGGGGAGAGAGAGGGAAGGGGGGAGGAGAAAAATTTGGAATTCAAAATCTTACCAAGATGAATGTTGACAACATCTTTAGATGCAATTGGAAAAAATAAAATTTTATTAAGTAAAAGAAAATGAGGACAAAGAAAGTTAAGTGTCTTGCCTAAAAGTCACACGAGCAATAAGCATCAGAAGAATGATTTAAAATGCAGTTCTCTGACTCCAAAGCCAATGTATTCTCTTCCATACTAAGCACTGGAGGCCATAATATGATAATATTTGGTTGTTTTTTTTTAATAAGTTAAGAGTACTCTGGAGATCTTTTTACCTAACAACATCAACAATAAAAAACATTTAAAAGTTAATTAAAACAGACTTTTCTATATTTATTCCAGTGATCTGAGAGCAGCATCCTTTATTTAAGTCTCATTTTCCTTCTCTGCTGTATTAGGTACCTCCAGGGATGTTCCTTGAATAAATTATTAGTTCAAGTTCGATAAAGAGAATATTTTGGTATTCTGGTTTACTGCCAAATTAATAATTTGGTTCCTGTTTAAATTGTGCATTTGAGGGAGAAAAAGTTTGTTTCACAATTCAGTTAAAGAACCAGCATTTTGGAAAGCTTAACTCAGCAGACCAATTTAGTTTTTTCTGATTTTATAGTAAATTTCCCGGAAAAGCCACATGCATCATAGGCATGGAGTCCTTACATATGTTGGCTCACGGGGAAGGACTGGCATCTCTGGAAGTCCTCCATTGCTGGGCAAAGCTCCTGGTGCATGATTGCTTCAGAAATGATCAGTGGGTACATAGTGATTGCAGTTCAGACATATAAAACCACAACCAGTCGTCACGGTATGGGGATTCTTTTGACCTGAGCAGAATCCTGATGCCATCCTGGGCTGATTTATTAAGAAAGAGGGGATACAAGAATAGGGATGAGAGAGAAAACACACACACATTTACATGTATATACATACAACCACACACATACAAACACATATACACACATACACAGAAATCCCTTCTAGCCTTCCCAAGCCTATATCTTCTTGTTTGTCCCCTATCCCTCCCCCCATCTTCCTCCCCCTAGCCCTCAAGAAAAAAAGGGAGGGAAGAAATTGTACATTGTAAAAGAGCTATCAAGCCATCATTCCCCCTTCTGTCAGAAAACTTAAATAGCGCCCCTACAGGACGATTGGTAGAAAGCTAATTCAATTAGTCCCCTTTGATTCATTAACCAGCAGAACTGGCTCTCACTCAGGATGGCCCTTCACAACAAATCAGCTTTTTGATCTACATAGCCTGACTCTATTCACACACAGTTTGAGCATTCTGTGGGGCCAATCTCAAGTGGAGAAATGTTTTACTGCTGGAAACAGAGGGAAAAACCCATAAGTGATAAGGTACACGCGGAAATAATGTCTATTTTAAACATCACTAATAATCCAGTGGTTAATTAGCAATTTGCTGCCCACCAGTATGCTGATGAATGACAAGCAAAGACCCTCAGCAGCTGTAATTATTTTACTGATTTACAAGCCACTTTCCCCTCAGTGTTGGTTTCTCTGTGTGTGCGTGCATTCACGCATCATGGGTTTCATTATTTTTAGAGGCTTGTTCTATACATCTTTATGCTTTCATACTTCTAGCTTCCAGCAATTAGTGCTCTTGAGTACTATCTGTATGTGTATGTGCACGTGTATGTGTGTATATCTTAACGAAGATGCAGTTGCTACGATTTCCTTTGCTCACAAGGATTGGAAAACAAGATGTAGCATCTGAAATCCAAATCACCACATATAGAGAGCCAGACCCTAAGATTTACTGAGAGCGACTCACTTTTTCTCTTGCTGCCAAATTTCTTCCGGGGGGGGGGAGGCGGGGGACTGTTCTAGTCTTGCAAGATTTGCTTTTGCTTTTTCCTCAAGCAGCTTGTAGGAGTCGAACCTCAGTCCTCTTTGTGTGTCTGACTACTTTTGAGCAGGATGTCTTAGTGTTCTGAGGCTTTTATGCTCCCCTTTTGGGGGTGGGTGAGGGCACTAAGGAGTGCTCTCGTGTTAAATTAAGTCAATTAATAAATGGAGACATTAACCAATCAATTTTGTCAGCCCATCTCCCCAGCATTATGTATGGTTGGCTGTAATCACAAGATAAATGCAATGTGCTGATATATGGTAATGTTCAATAATACATTCTCCAGCAGGCTCAATTCATCAGGGAGTTTCTGGAGGGGAGGCATTTGTTATTGGCTGTCTCTGTACCTCAAGGATAACATTTCTGTCCTTTTGATTGGCCGACCCACTGCTGCAAGATTCTAACCGTCTTATTTTGATGATGAATATGAAGGCATGCTAAGCCGTGCCGGAGAGTAGTTTTTCCGAGGGCTGCACTCTAGCCAGCAAAGCTCAAGGACTAACAGTCTCCTTCCCTGTTTTCCTCCATCAGCAAACCCCGCCACCCCCAAAAAGTTGTGATGCTTTTCTTCACTCAGTGTTTTGGGGCTGTGTTAGATCTCATTCATCTCAGGTTTCAGCACTACAAGGCGAAGAGGGTCTTCTCCGCTGCCGGGCAACTTGTGTGCGTCGTAAACCCTACGCGTAACCCAAAGGTGAGTTGCTGTCTTGATCTGAACCTCACCAGTTTGGGTTCAAGTGCGTGATTTTTCCAGATGTTTGTACGAGGTTGGAGTCAATTCTGACGTGTGTGTGTGTGTGTGTGTGTGTGTGTGTGTGTGTGTGTGTGTGTGTTTATCCGAGCGCAGGTCGCTTGGAGATATTTTGTGGTTGTTTTGCTTGCTCAGCTCTGAAGGGAAAAAAAAAAGGTAGCCAGGATGTATTTATTCCCAGTTCTTTTCAGAAAAGGTGTCCAAGTGGGACTGGGGATGGGAAGATCAAAGGCGCCTGCTCCCTCTTCTTATCCTTCTGTCACTAATCTTCTTGGGACAAATGTTCAGGGGAAATGATTTGCAAAGTTAGAGAAATGGCAATCTGTTCCAATGTGTTTGGAGAAGCACTAACCACATGGAGGGTAGAAGCTCCGTCTGGCTGGTGCCAGAGGGAGCGATGCGGCTGAGACTTAAAAGGTGGGTGGGTGAGGGGGACAGCAGAAAGAAGCGGGAGAGTTCTCTTTTGTAAGTTGTTTGCCCTTGCCCTTAGAAGGCTAATTGCATTTGGTTTGCTAGGCTGGGGCCCCGGAGCTAGCTGTGCTTCAGCTCCGAGGCCAAGAGTGAGGTAAAGAAAGGAAGGAAAGAGATGTATCTGAGAAACAGGAAGCCTATCTTGATTTTGCTGCCTTGAAACACTTTGGTTTCTGTTGCTTGTGCTTGCTATGGCCCCTGTTAAGTGAGAATCTTGGAGCTGCAGCTGTTTCAGCATCTGTGAGTTAGTGTCTCTTTTAGAGAGCAATCAGGTTAAAAGGAAATCACTGATGGATTCCTACAAATATTATCAATGGAGAGGTAAAGTATGAGCAACTTGGCTGAGAGAATGTTAAGAGAGGAGCAGAGTTCTGAATGATAAAGACCATTAAACTCCAAGAAAAGCAGGATGAACATGAATATGCTGAATATTCTCTGAATATGTTGTAAAATCTAAAACAGATTCTTAAGGATTTGGTCCTATTCACTGCTACCCCTCCCCCCCATTTGTACTCCCTGTTCCTAAATCGTGCTTGAAAGGAGAGGGTATGTCAGGAAAATGTATGGGCATCTTCAGATAGGATAGATATGTCATGTCATTCTCCCAAACTCTCCTCTGATCACCTGGGGGAGCTGCCATTATTTTTCATCACCAGGAAACCCTTATGCTTCTGCCAGACAACATGGATCTTGTGAATCAGTGTTAAAGTGTTGGGGCAATCAACCCAGCCTCAAACTTTCTAGGAGTTTCTCGAAGAGACGTTCATCTACATCCTAGGGTCAAGCTGCCAAACTTTTCAGAAAGTTGTGTGTTCTGTCTGCAGTTAAGGAAAGGACCTATCCCAGGTGCTGGATCTTTGTTTTTGAGCAGGTGACTAATTTCATGTTTTCATCTTTGTCTGAAAAGCATGTCCCTCTTCCTAACTCCATTCAGAAATATGTTTTTCTTAATGACTTATTCTTAAAAATAAATTTTACTCTCAGTAAGTTTCAGCAGTGTGTTTGTATAGGATGTTTTTTTTCATATTCCATTGCATGGCCACTTTTGAGATCTTATTTACTATTCCATTAATAATTATATTTCACTGCCACTTTAGTTACCTGGCACAGGAAGGAAAAGACCATTTATTATTTTGATTTTTTTTTAAAATGTCTTTTTTAATCAAAACTGCTTTTATTTTACTACCAGTAAGTTTCAGCAGTGTGTTTGTATAGGCTATCTTTTCATATTCCATTTCATGGCCACTTTTGAGATCATATTTACAATTCCATTAATAATTATATTTCACTGCCACTTTAGTTACCTCGCACAGGAAGGAAAAGGCCATTTATTATTTTGATTTAAAATAATGTTTTTTTTAATCAAAACAGCTTTTACTTTAGTACATTTCTAGATTTATAACCTAAAAGGCTAAAGTGGTTTGCCATTTTAGTTACCTGGTACATGAAGGAAAGGGCCATTTATTATTTTGGTTTTTTTTTTAAAAAAAATGTTTTTTATCAAAACTGCTTTTACTTTAGTACCAGTAAGTTTCAGCAGTGTGTTTGTATAGGACATTTTTTCATATTCCATTTCATGGCCACTTTTGAGATCATATTTACAATTACATTAATAATTATATTTCTCTGCCACTTTAGTTACCTGGAGCAGGAAGGAAAGGGCCATTTATTATTTTGATTTAATTTTTTTTTCAAAACTGCTTTTACTGTAAATGATTAAAACCTAAAAGGCTAAAGTTGATATGAAAAGATACACTCATTAATGGCTTGAAGGGAGGAAGTGATTTATGAAAAGTTTCCAGATAAAGGAGAAGGGTCTAATTGTGAAATAGCAGCCCTGACCTTATTCCAAAAGTAACTTCTAAACTTGTCACTTAAAATTTTTAGATTCTCTTCCTTCTATATTTTGAACTGGAACTGTGATTTTGTTGGTGTGAGGAATTTCCAGTAAGGAAATTCCCACTATCAATGCATGTCCACACCTGCTAGGCAACTTACAATCTTAGAGCCAAATGACCAGCCCAGAGTCACATAGCCTATGACTATTCTGTGTCAGAGGTGGGATTTGAATACTGGTCTTCCTGAATCAGAGGAGTTCTCTATGCATTACCAAATGCTTCCTTTTCTACAAAAAAGTCATATAAGAAATATCTCTTTTTACAGAAACAATATATATCTTAGTTTGTCCCTAAATATGACTCATTTTTCCAATACTTTCCTCTTGCTTTTCATTTTCCGAACAAAACCATTTGGGGATTTTTCTCAAACAGTCCTCACAATAGATAAACAGAGTAAGCTGGGTGATCTGTTAAGGGTGCGTGCAGCATGACAAACAAGTGTGCTTGCAGTGGGGAAAGGGCTGTAGCAGTGCTAGGCACATGGTTATAATTCATGCTCTTGCTACCCCCTCTCTTATATATCTGCAGTCCTCCAAGAGCTAGCAGAGCCCAAATTTAAGGGGTCCCCTTGATCATTCACATATCTTTTCTGGGGTTATCCCTGCCCCCCCATCCCTGCAGAGAAGTTAACTAGCCAAGCCATAGGAAGCAGAGATTTCTTGGATTAATAGTCCATGTGCCCACAAAGGAGATTCCCCCTTTTAAATTTTCATTTCTACAAAATAGGGAAACAGCTTATTAGATATAGAGACTTAGGAATCTTTACATTTAAGAAATGAAATTAAGAGAAGAAAGATTAAAAAATTGTTGACCAAAGAATGGATATTGATCTTCTCCTCTCCTCCAGTTCTAACCCCTTTTGTATGAAAGGTTAATCCATGCAATTGTGACCAAGGACAGAAAGACTGCAACCTTGGTTTCAATTTTCTGGGTTAAATGTGGCCACAAATAGGGTTGGGAAGCCAATGTTTTTCTTTGTGGAAACATTTTGCACTTTGTTCTTCCCTGAGCTTTCTTGAGAATGCTAACAGCATCTTAGGACCTGAGGCAAGTGCTGAGTTATAATCAAAATTCACTTGCTGAGCAGAGAAAATCATGTATTTACCATGCTTCTATAGGTCACCTTCATTCTCAATCTTATTATGGCTATTACTCAGTAACCTGGGATTCTTTCAAGCAGAGACAAGCTGATGCCTTCCTTCTGAAATTAAAGCCAAAGCTTTCTTGTGATTGCAGACACTCTAGTTAAACAATTACACTCTGTAAGCCAACCCTAATTAAAGAGGATTGCTTTGAGTACCAGTGTTCTGTTGCCTCTGACATTAGGGACATAGCTTTCGGGGAAAGTTTCTAAAGTGTTTACTAGGCATGGGAAGAATCAGTAAATAAAGCATTCTTGTTTGCGTGCAAATGAGTCTCAGTGTCTCTCCATCTCTCTAGGTGACTGCTTGTCTGTCTCCTTGGATTTCTTCCTTTTCAGAGATCTTTCTGTTGAGTAGGTTCTATGACAAAGAATATGGGGATACTTCATCCCCATACATAGAAAAGGTTTGACCTCAGAGTAGCAAACAACCCATCATTTGGTGTCCTCTACCTCTCCAAAGAGTTTTTCAGTATGTGGGCAAAATAGGTCGCAAACCTGGTGACAGCAATCAACTGCATGTTCCTTTGAACTAGGACATTCCTTTGGATTATTCTCCTAATCACTTCTCAAGTCTTTTGTTCAAAAGTACTCTCTCTCTCTCTCTCTGTCTGTCTGTCTGTCTGTCTGTCTGTCTGTCTCCAAACCCTTCTCTTTATTTTATTTTTTATTTATATTTTTTTATATAACATGATGTATTAGATTGAAACTCAGAAGACCTGGGTTCAATTATTTGGTTCTATTATTCCCTATGAGCAGTTAGGTGGTACAGTGGATAGAGCACTGGGTTTGGAATCAGGAAGATTCATCTTTCTAAATTCTGGCTCAGACACTTACCCGTTGTATAACCCTGGTCAAGTCACTTAACTCCATTTTCCTCATTTTCCTCATCTGTAAAATAAGCTGTAGAAGGAAATGGCAAACTACTCTAGTATCTTGCCAATAAAATCCTTAATGATTTCACAAAGAGTCAGATGGTACTTAATAACAAAAATGATTTCCTATTTATGTAATCTAGGGCAACTCAATGTTCTTGAGACTATTTCCTTACTGTCAAAAGGACAAGGAGAGACTAAATGATTTCTAAGATATCTTCCAAATATCTTTCAGAAATCCAGATAGCATGATATTGTAGAGAGAGCACATGCATGTAAGGATTTGGGTTGAAATCCCAGATCTACCATTCACTTTATATATCTTAAGGGACCTTAAATGACCACTGTATGACCTTAAGTGGCTAATTCTCTAGGACTCAGTTTCCTTCTCTGTAAAATGCAGAGGAAGACTAAATAATGTCTGACTTTCCTTTCATCTCCAAGTTTATGATCATTTGGACTTAAATATTTTTACTTTGAATATAGTTATTGATGCATATAGCTTACCTTCCCAATAGAATCTAAGATTCTGGAGGGCTGGTACTGTGCTTTTTGTTTTGTTTTGTATTTGTACCCCTAGTTTCTAGAATAGTACCCTGCTTGTAGGTATTGTGGTAAGGACTAGATCTGTAAAGGGAACTTCTAGGCAAGAAAATTCCTTCTACCAATATAGGCTGATACCTTGTTTTGGGTAACTTCTTTAATTCTATAATTATATGGATCTGCAGAGTTGTTTAGAGTGATGAGATTAAATTATTTGCCCAGAGTCATACAATCAGTATGTGGCAGGGAAAGGAACTAAGTCTAAGGATTTCTGGCTTTGAGTTCAGTTTTCTATCCATTAAGTTGCACTGGTTTTCCCTTTTCATCAGAAAGTTGCTATAATGTGCAATAATAACTTCTTGCCACTCTCCCCCCTTGCCAATAGTGTGGATTTCTCCATGAAGCAATTCTTCTTTCTCTCAGTGCCTGTCCCAGATTCCAGGCATCTAAAATGAGGTTGACAAGCATATGCGGGTAAAGGTTTTTGGGTGAGCACTCAGCACTTTCCAGGTTGGACAGTGACAACTACAGACTAATTGCTGCATCTCTTTAACACTTCTGAAAGCAGATCAGCACTGCTGCCTTGAGGCAGTCAGAAGTCCCTCCACTGACATTTACACATTGTTCCCAATGAATCCTTTACAGTAGTCTCTTTCCTCTCAATATCAAAATCAAGGGAGCAAATGCTTCACTAACTCTCCCTGACATGATCTTTCTAGTAAATCTACCCAGTCTCTGGAGTTGTTCCCTTCAATAACTCATTAACTGTGATTTCAGAAACAAAACATATGGAGACCCAGTATAGGGTAAATGAAACAATAAGGGCTTTATTTTAATTATTTGACAGGTCTATGTGTCTGTAAGAGGAGTGAGAATAAGTTTCAATGGAAAAGAAAAAGTCTTACTGTTCAATTGTTCCCATTTCTACATGATCCCATGGATTTTTTTTTTTATTAAAGCTTTTTATTCGCAAAACCTATGTATGGATAGTTCTTCAACATTGATCCTTACAAAGCTTTTCATTACAAATTTTCCCCCTAGTCCCCTCCCCTCCCCTAGATGGCAGGAAGTCCACTACATGTTAATTATATTAAGATACTTGACAAATCGAATATATGTATACATATTTCCACACTTATCTTTCTGTGCAAGAAAAATCGTATCTACAAGAAAAAAAAAATCTGAGAAAGGAAACCCAATGCAAGCAAACATCGATAGAGAACATGAAAATATTATGTTGTGGTCCACATCTCATATCCCTCTCTCTGGGTATATATGATGGATTTTTTTGATGGGTTTTTCTTTGCAAAGACACTGGAGTTTACCATTTCCTTTTCCAATATATCCCTCATTAGGACAAAGTGACTTGCCTGTGGTCACACCACTAGTAAATATATGAGGCCAGATCTGAATTCAGATCTTCCTAACTTCACGCCAGTATTCTATCCATTGTATAATCTAGCTGTACCAGAAGAAAAACTACAACAGTAGTGTATATCAAAGCCAAGAGCCATCTCTAAAACTAAAGGGATTATCTTTTGAAATCCTTTTTTCCTTCTTCAGCCACAACTTCTATCCCCAGACCACTTCCTTTCCTTGAATAATTATTTTTGTCATCTTTACAACATTTGTGGCAAATATTGGAAGGAGAAGAGATATCAAGATGAATAAGGTAGAATCTGTCCTCAAAGAGTTTACAATTGTGTAGAGGAGATTACACGAGGACATGGACATAACAATGGGAATTAGAATATGGTAAGTATGGGAGTGGGTGAATAGAGATGGTGGGTAGTACAAAGTACAGTAGAGAGGTCATGATTGATAGAACATTCCTGGAATGGAGGTGGGGAATAGGGGAGACTTCCAGGGGGAGGTTGCACCTTAATAACACTTAAGGATGAGGCAACATGACAGCTAAATATCTTGACATTGCTTTTAGAGCAGACTTTTATAAAAAGAAAATTTCACTGGAAAATAAATGTTTTAAAGGCGATAAAGACTTCCAACAAAAGCTTTCGACTCCAGCATGTACTATTGACATTTAGACCCAAGGAGTTACTTTTCAATTTTGTAGAGTCTTAGGATTCCATTTGTGAGCTTTCTAGCCCTCTAGTTTCATCACTTTTCCATTCTGTTGTCCAGTTGTTGGTCATTTCACTTCCCTTTTGCATCTTTAGAGCTGGGTAGGGAAAAAAATGAAGATGAATCCATAACCCAGTAATATTATGTTATAAAAGAGAAACCATCACCCAGTGATGACTATGTTCACAATCTGAATTCAACCTAGCTTTTCAGACTGATTTTACTTTATTGCCCCCTTATGTACTAGATGCACCAGCCATATTGGTTTACTGTTTCCTGTATATGATTTTTTTTCTTTCTCTGTATCTTTCCATAGGTTTTCTCCTATGCTTAGAATACCCTCTCTCCTCACTATTATCTCTTAGAATCTCTAGTTTTCTTTCAGATTCAGTTTAAGGGATCAGACTCTGTCCTCCCTCAAAAATTATTGGTGCTTTTCCACCAAAAAAAGCTTGTATATATTTTTGATATTGTTTCATTTGTATTTTTGATACTTCCCTCAACTTACTGTAAGCTGCTTGAAGGCAGAGCCTTTTAATCTTTGTTATGTATTTGTATGCTCAGTTCTTATACAGATTGTATAAGAGGTATTAATATCTTGATCTCTCTTCTCCCAATGTTTGTCACCAGTGTGTACAGATGACAAGCACATGCTTTGAATGTGGTAGAGGCTTAATCAATGCTTGTTGAATAAATAAATGCTCAGACCATTGTATTTTCCACTGTAATTCACTCCAGCTCTTTGAGCTCTAACTCTGAATCAGGGCATTGTATTGTATTAAATTTTATAGGGCATAACACTTTTGGTTAATGGTGATTTGCCAGTGTAGCCCTAGAGTCAAATAGCAACTACTGTCCCAACTAGTCAATTTATTAGAGACTTATTAGCAATTTGAATGAAAGGCAAGTGGCAGAGAAAGTTGATGCTAATAGCTACAATGGGAGTAAGGGATTATCTATGTGTTCCATTTATTCAATAGCATAATGCTGGTCTGTGATCAAACTGTATAAAATTTCCTCTTATGTGGACCTAAAAAGGCTGTTTGGGGAACAGTTAGATCTATGCATGACATCCTTATCCCCCTACCAAAATGCATAAAGAGCAAGTTGGAATAAGAACCTGAAACTGAAGCCTTCATTTCAACATTTCAAAACTTCCTCATGATTGCAGTTTAGATACTTGAAAATAACTCAGCTTTATTTTCTCTACAAATATGGTAAGCATGCCATCCAAGCTTTCATCTAAGATACTGATTGATAAAAAGAAGAGCAGAACCAACTTGAGGTAAGAGAAGAATCCTTGGGGCTCTCTGCTAGAAATTTTCCTCCAGTTTAGCATCAGTTAAATAATCACTACTCTTTGGGAAAGGATATTCATTTTCCAGTTCTTGTTCTGCCTACCTATATTGTCTGCCATTGGAACTATTATCTTCATATTTGCCCACAAAGATCTCACAAAAGACTTAATTAAATGCCACACTGAAATCCAGGCATATTGTATGCATGGCATCCTACTAATCCATTGGTTTAGTAACCAGTGTTCCTTTTCAGTGAAATGAAGAGAAAAAAAATGATTCGTTTGTTATGGCCTTTTCTTGATGAATCTGTTTTTGCACTTAGTGATCTGCACGTCCTTCTCTAAATGCTTATGAACCATAATAGGGATAGCGACAGAAACTGATGCTTATGTAACATTTTAAAGTTTGCAAAGAACTTTGCATACATTATCTCATTGGAACCTTATCAAAATCCTACAAGGTAATTACCACAGCTATTATTGTCATTGACAAATTAAGAATTCTTTAGCTACTCTGCTCTTCATGGAGAGAGTTATAGGATACATCCAGATAGTTAAAATTTCCCCATCAGTACCCTTCTTCAGTGACAGGTTTCTGATTGATTTCCTAAACTATTCATCTATTTTCTTCTTCTTGCCAGGTGGTCTCTAGTATATTCGCACTTGCAATATATTGTTTTTCTCCTCTTATTGATATTTATTCAAATATTCCTCACTATACTTCTCTTTTTCTGGTTCATAGTTTCCCTCACATGAGTAGGGGACTAGCTTTACCTCCTACAACTGGGTGAGAAATAAGGAATAATAATAATGCTAACTTTACATAGCCCTTTCAGATTTGCAAAGTGCTTTATATAGCTGTCTCATTTGACCTTCAAAACAGCATTGTAAATTAGATGCTATTATTTCCCCCCATTTTACAGATGAAGAAACAGATAGAAAAACATTAAATGACTTGCCAAGGAATAGCCAGCCAGCAAACAGCTGAGATAGAATTTGAATTCTGATCTTTCTGACTCCAGATCCACTACTCCACCTAGTGGCCTTACATCCAGCCAATTCCTATTGTGTAAGGGACAGAAGGGGAAGGAAAAATGATTTCAGTGGTCTTGGGGAGGAGGGATGTATTCTAGTCAAGGACACTGTCTTTCTAATCTGTCCTCCTAGAAGAACTGGACCTCTTCCCAAGTGCACCTTGTCCTCAGGTCCTTGACAGTGTGTAAATCATAGGTGGAAGTAGCAGGGCTTTTAAAAAGAGAAACACTCATTGGTTCCCTGGTGCTGGCACAAATATAATACAGAAGAAAACAAAGATTCTCCAAGCTAGAGGTCATACAAAGAAATCCAATCCTACCTCCAGATTTGTAAATAACTGCACTGGATCTTGATTTTTCAAAAAAAGGCTATATTTCCATTTAGACTGTTGATGCAGAAGGAAAAGACCCTCAGAAAACGGATCTGAAACCAGGCTAATGTTTTTAGCAGGGCAGCAGGGTAATTGTGACTAATTTGGAAGATAGATTTAACTGGAAATTGGTCTTACTTGCACAACCCTGTATCTCTTAATCATTTCTTGGTCCTTTAATGTATTTTTAATAATAAGTCTGTGATTAGGAGGGAGAGCCCTGATTGCTGCAGAGCTGGCTGGTGCAGGAGCTGTGGGAATCCTGGCAGCTGCAGGGTTCTGCCTGTGGCGCCGACTTGGAGCTTACTTGGGGCACAGTGGCCAGAAGCTAAAGGGAGAGCTCATTTTAAGTACCAGAAGGCTAGTGGAAGGTAATACTTGCAGACAACAGACGCGACTTAGCTAAGCATCAGGAAGACGCTATTTCTTAAGAATAAACCAAACCCAGATCAATACCTGGCATTCTGAAAAAAGCTGCTGGGAAAGTCTGATCTTATTCATCAGTGATCATTATCCTAAAAAGAAGCTGGGACCCCTTATATTTAGCACCTGAGGCTTCTGTCAGGGACTTGCTGAATGACCCTTAGACAATGTGCTAATGTTCTCACTTTGAAGAAGGAGGTAAATCCCCCTCCCCCATTTAAAAATTGTATTTAAAGTTTTGAGTTCCAAATTCTACCCCTCTCTCCCAACAGGGTGAGCAATAAGATCCAGGTAATAAATGTGTAATTATGTAAAACATTTCCATATAAGTCATTTTATATAAGAAGACTCAAAAGAAAGAAAGTGACTTCAGTCTGTATTCAATCAATATCAGTTCTTTCTCTGGAGGCAGTATGCTTTTGGGATGGTTTTAGATCATTGTATTACAGAGAATAGCTAAGTCATTCATAATCTTTCATGGAGCAATATTACTGTTACTTTGCACAACTATTCTCCTGGTTCTGTTCACTTCACTATGCATCAGTTCATATACGTCTTTCCAGGTTTTTCTGAAATCATTCTGCCATTGCATAATAATATTCCAATACAATTCTATATCATTGCTTAGCCTTCCCGATTGATGGGCATCTCTTTGATTTCCAATTCTCAGGCACTACAAAAAGAGCTACTATAAATATTTTCATACAAATAGGTCCTTTCCCCTTTTATTGGATGTCTTTGTGATATAGATCTAGTTATGGTATTGCTGGATTAAAGGGTATGCACAATTTTATAGCCCTTTGGGTATAGTTCCAAATTGTTCTTCAGACTGGTTGGATTAGTTTATAACTCCAACAATGCATTAGTATCATGGGGTGGATATTTTAAAGATTACTTATATTATTGTGAGGATCTTTTCTGAGGAAAGGGCCCTTCATCTGAAATCAACATGTTCTGAAGGAGGGGGGAAACTCTCAGAAGGGGCAAATGAAGAGAATGACTTTGTGAAACTAGTTCATCAAAGCCAAGTCCCTCTGGCATTATCTGTAGACCCAGATCAGCACATTAGCCAGAAGCACAATAGGAATATGGGTTTTCCAGGAAAATCCATAGATTTCAGGGGAAACAGGAATTGACAAAAAGGGCACCTGATCCTTACAGTCTATTGCTTGCTACAAATTGCTCTGCCAAGGTTCTATCTGTCTGCTGTGCTTCCATCTCTATCCAGACAGCATGAAAAGGACCAGTCTGGAAAACACCAGCAGTGAAAGCTTTGCTTGTCCTTTCCTCAAAGGTGCCCTCCTCAGGGCTATGCTCTACAGCTCCTGTTTTCTTATTCCCATAATTCAGCCTCTCTGTGTCAACAAATGTGTCTACTAAACAAACTGAAAACCTCAGAAAGTGTTTTTCTATGGCTACAGGGGGAAAGCCAGATTTTCCTTGGGTACCCGTCTCAATTATTTTGAGTTGGACCTGGGCTTGTTTAATAAGTTTAGAATAACTCTGACAATGTTAATATCTGCCTGCAATAATGAAGTGAAGCACACAAAACTGAAGTCAGTCTAATACAAGATTATCCTTAACCAAAGAATCCACCATATTCCCTTATAATTGTCTCCTTGGCTCTTTATATTATAAAAGAATTTAAGGTCCTTGAAGGTAAGGATTGTTTTGTCTATGTAGATCAACAGCATTCTGCGTGTGTGTGTGTGATTTTGTTGGTGTAAGGAGTTTCCATACTTGCTTGGCAAATGACAAACTCTTAATTACATGTTTTGTGTGGATTCATTGCAATTATGAATATTTCCTCTGTTTTCATAAGCACCTCATCTGTCATTTATAATCTTAGATAGTTGCCTGGGAGTCTGAGAGACTTAATGATATGCCTTTGGTCACATAGTAAGTGAATATGTGTGAGTCAGGTCTTTCTTGATTCAAATACAACTTTCTATCAGCTATTTGTCTTTCCCTCTCACCTCACATGTTTTAAATATAGTAGCTAAGTATTTGTTGAATTTAATGGGATTCTCTTATATTTCTTCTCCTCCCCTCCCAATCCTTCTCCTTCCCCTTCTTTATCCTCCCCTTACCTTACCTTCCCCCTTCCCTTTTTCCCTTCTCTTCCCTATTTCCCTTCCCTTCCCCCTTCTGTTCCCTTCCTCCTTCTTTTTCTCCTTCCCTCCTTCCTTCCTTCCTCTATGTTTTTCTTCTTTTTTTATTTGTGGGTTACTTCTTTTCCTTTTTTATTCTCTTTCCCACTCTGTTTTCCTTAGGTCTTTCATTGGTACACATAGGTTTTGCCCAAACCTATCATCTCCAGGATTCAATATAAAACATAAAACTTTTGGTTCAGCATTAAAGGCCCTTCACAACCTGCTTTTTTTCCTACCTTTCCCTCCACCTCACAACCCCATCACCCTTTGATCAAGTAACATTGGCCTCCTTGCTGTTCCTCAAACAAGAACCCCCATCTCTAGACTATGGGCATTTTCATTAGCTGTTCCCCATGCCTGGAATGTTCTGCCTCCTCATTTCTGCCTTCTTGCTTGCTTCAAGTACCAGTTAAAATCTTATCTTCTATAGGAAACCTTTCCTGATCCTTCTTAGTTTCTTCTTTATATTCATTATTTCTATTTTATACTATATGTACCATTTTTATACATAGTTATTTTTGTGTCAACTTTTCCATTATCTTGCAGAGAGCAAGAACTTTTACCTTTCTTTTTATTCTTGGTACTTAGCACAGTGCCTGGCACATAGTAAATGTTTAATAAATGTTTATTGGCTAACTAATAGTAGCATTGACAGACAAGAGTCTCCAAACCCTAATCTAGTCTATTCTTCATCCTTATAGAAGGTTTTCGTTTATTGCTGGCAATTATGTAGCAACCTTATTTTTTTAAGATTTCCAATAACCTACTTTCTTAGTAATGTTTTGTTAGTTATGAGCCGTCACTAACAGGAAATTTCTACTAAAAGACAATCTAGTCCATGATCCATACATACATCTGGGTATACACACAGAAAAATACATGTCTCAATGTCTATGCATATACCTAGAAAGAACTATCCCAAAGAGAATTCCATAGTCTCATCTGCATGGTTATACCAATTTCTTCTTTTTCTTCTAAGAGGAATCTGTGTCTTTTCATTATCTCTTCTGTGGAAATGAAAAATAGTGTGTTGAATCAGAAATTCAGAGCCTATCTACTCTGAACATTAAGGGAATATAGGCAGGTAAAACTTAACACCTAAGTAAACAGAAGACAGACTTTTTTTACCCTTCTCTAGGAATAATCCTTTTATACAGAAGCAAAAGTGCTTCAAGAGAAGTTTTCTCTTATCCAAATGACACCTGTTTTGAATAAGCACTGCTGGCCTCTGAAATTCTGCACTTGATTAGTATTCATATTGGGTTGCTGCAATTTATTTTTTCTCTACTCCAAGAGGAAGAAAAAAAATCAATGAAAATAAAAGGGAATTTGCCTATCAGAAAGAAGCTAATCTTACTAAGAAAAATCCCACACACTTTAGAGAAAATTTAACCAAGTTTTTGCCTCAATTTGCCACAAAATTGAAGCAAACCTCTTTAAGGAACTTCAGGCATTTTACCATAATTTTATTTTAAAAATGAAAGAAAAGGAGATCTTGAGGCACTGTTGGCAGGATGAATGGCATGTTTGTCAGAATAAGGCAAATCAAGTCAGAAGTTTCATTGTAAATTAGGGAATTAAATCTTTCTTTGAAGTTGAATTCTGACACAGTGGGACCTCAGCAAAGAACTCCCTTAGCTTCTCTACCTGTCCAGGACAGAGGAGTCAGTCAGTTATTAAACATTTACCAAGTACCTATTATGTGCCTGACACTGTGCTAAGCACTGGGGATAGAGAGAAAGGAAAATCAGTTCCATTTCTCAAGGAGTTCCAGTCTGGTAAAGGGAGACAGCATGCAAACAGCTGTATACAAACACCTACAGACAGGATGAATTGGAAATAATTAACAGAGGGAAGGCACTAGAATTAAGGGGGATCAGGCAAGCTTCCTGTAGAAGTTGGAATTTTTAGCTGAGATTTGAAGCAAGTCAAGGAAGCAGGATGTGCAGAAGAGGAAAGAGAGCATGGGGAACAGTCATCAAAATGCCTGGATGCTAGAGATGGGAAGTTTTGTTTGAGGGACAGCAAGGAAGATTCCAGTGTCCCTGGATTATTGAATATGTGATAGGGTATAAGATGTAAGGGAACTTGATAGATACGGGGTGGGGAAAGTTAGGAAGATCTTTGAATGCCAAACAGAAGATTTTCTATTTGAGGCTGGCAGTGAGAGGGAGCCATTGGAGTCTTGTTGAGTGAAAGAGGATGGTAATGTGGTCAGACTTGTACTTTGGTAAAATCAGTTTGACAATTGAGTGAAGGATGAACTGGAACCAGGAAAGAATTGTGGCAGGGAGATTAGCCAGAAGGCTGTTGAAGCAGTCCAAGTGTGAAGTGATAAGGGTCTGTACCAGGGTGGTAGCAATTTCTGAGGAAAGGGCATATGTGAGAGTTGTTGTGAAATTAGAATTGAAAAGCTTTGGCAATAAATTGGATACAGTGAGAGAGATTGAAGTAATGAAGACAACATCTTTGTTGTGAGATTGGTGACTGGAAAGATGATAGAACTCTCAAAGGTAATAGGAAAAGGAGGTAATGTCAAGATGGCAGAGTTACAGGAAGAATTACAACTTAGTTCTCCTACCACACTTCTTCCACAAAGATTTTGAAAATGTACTAGACCAAATTCTAATCAGGAAATCCAAGAAAAAGCCCCCATAGCTTTGGGAGACAGACAGAAATGTCTATGCATATTGGGGTTGGAATCTGGCCAGGAGCTCCCATGCATAGGGCATTCCAGTGTCCAGCTACTGAAAGAAGACTAAAACTAGCCACCAAAGCAAGGAAGCATGGGCAGAGAGAGATTCCATAGGATACCTGGACCAGGGAAGTGTACAATTAGAGGTTCTCCTTGTCACCTATTACCAGATTCTGTGTCACAAATCCAGCGTCATCCTAGGAGAGGAATTTCACCTTATCTAAATTGGTTAAAGGATGGAAGGATACACATACACAAACAGGTAGGTATGGAAATTTCTTTCACTTAATAGGGTAATAAGGGAAAAGGGGTTAAGAAAAAGGGGGGAAGGAATAGAAGGCAGGTTAAATTAAGATAGGGATTAGTCAAAAGCAAATCAAAATCTTAAAGTGGGGGCAGGAAACAAAAATATACAATTAACAAAAACTGAATGTCAATGGAATGAACTAACTCATAAAAATGAAGAAGAAAGGAGACTGGATTAGAAAACAGAGTCCAACAATATATTGTTTACAAGACAAATACCCATAGGTTTAAAATAAAGAGTTGGAGTAGAATCTATTATGAAGTAAAAAAGACAGGGGAGAGCAATCATGGTTTCAGACAGAGTAATAGCAAAAATAGACCCAGTTAAAAGAAATAAACATAAAAACTATATTTTACTGAAAGGTATCATAGACAATGAATTAATATCAATATTAAACATATATGTACCTAATGGCATAGCATATAAATTCTTAAAGGAAAAGTTAAATGAGTAATAAGAGAAATAGTAAAATTATAACAGTTCTTATTTTTGAATCATGTTCTAATCTATTTCACCAAGTCCATGAGAGTTTTCTTTGCAATGATCCTGGAGTGCTTTGCCATTTACTTCTCCAGTGGATCAAGATGAACAGAAGTGACTTGCCTAACATTGCACAGCTAGCAAATGTCTAAATCAGATCTTCCTTATTTCAAATTTAGTGCACTCTCCATTTCAACATTTAGCTGCCCAAAATAGTTGTGAACTTTAATTTACCCCTCTCAGACATAGATGGATCTAAACAACAACAACAAAAAGAAATAAAGTATTTAAACATAATTTTAGAAAAGTTTAATATGATAAACCTCTGAAGATATTGGGTGGGAAAAGAAAGAAGAATATTATTTCTCAGCTGCACATACACCTTTACAAAAATTGGCCATGCATTAGGGCACTAAAACCTCCCAAAGAAATGCAAAAGAGCAGAAATATGAAATGCATCTTTTACTGACAACAATGCAATAAAATTATGTTCAATAAGGGACCTTTAAAACAAAGATTAAAAATTACTTGGAAACTAAATAACTTTAATCTTAAAGAATGGGTGAGTCAAAGAACAAATCATAGAAATAGTCAATAATTTCATTAAGTATAATGACAACAATGAAACAACAGTCTAAAATTTTGGGGATACAGCCAAAGCAGTACTTAGGGGAAAATTTATATTGCTAAACAGTTTCATCAATAAAAGAAAGAGTCAGGCAACAAATTGACCCGCAGTTACAAAACCCAGAAAAACAAAACAGTAACAAGGAAGTTTGAAAGAAGGGAGAATTTGAGGTGGGGGAGAGACAATGAATTCAGGTTTGGGCATGTTGAGTTTGAGAACATCCAATTTGAGGAATGGAGTAGTTGAAAATTAGGGTCTGGATGTTGGGACCAGATAAAGAGACCTGAGAATTATTTGCATAGATAATAATTGAATCTATAGCATCAATGAGATCACTAGAAGAAATAGTAGAGAGAAAGTAAAGATCTTAGGACAGAACCTTGTGAGAGCCATGGCTAGCAAAAAAGAGCATTGTATTTAGAGATAGGCTACCAGGATTTGAATTTTAACTCTGACATGTATTAATTATTTGATCTTGAATAGCTCATTGAAACTCTCTCTGGTTCTCAGTTTTCACATCTGAAAAATAAGGAAAATAATGCTTGAACCATCCACTTCACAGGGGTAGTGCAAGAAGAGTGATGGATAATGTTATAGCTCTATTTACACGTGAATTAGTAATTGATATCTGCTGTTAATAACAATAATAATTATGATTCCTTATAATCCAACTTTCATTCCCTCAACTCTAGTAAGTGATTTCTTAATTGTCAAATAGCATGGCATTTTTTTTTCAATTTTATTCTTCCTTGTCTATCAGTTAGTATTTGACCCTTGATTACCCTCCATTTTATTATTACACATCCTGTGGAAACACCAACCCTTTTTTCTTTAACTGTTTCTTATTTGTTCCCTTGACTGGTTTCTTGTCTCCAACACCTTCAAATAGTGTTCCCCAAGGATAGATTGGGAAAGAAAGATTTATAATAGCATCTCCTATTTTCTACCCCAATTTTCTTTTGTAGTCCTAGGGAGTTGGATCTCATCAAGTCAACTTAAAGATAGTGGAGACAAGACTCAGAAAAGTGGTGATTCACTTTGTGACTTAAGGCAACTTGATTAAAGCATAAAGGGCCTCAGTTTTTCTATCCAGAAAATGGAAGTCATAATGCTACATACTTTTTGCATGCAAAGGAGTTCATAAGAAATGAGAAGAATGTTATTGTTTCAGATCCTCCAAGAAAGTTGATAGAGGAAATCCAGCTCTGGTCAATCCATGAATGTTTCAGGAAATTAATTTTGAATTTTTTAAAATTTATTTGCAGTATAGGGACACATAGAATAAAAAATAATGATCACTGAGCCTCTGTTTCCCTTTGCTCATTTTGAATACAGTTAATCTAGAAATGCTAGAAGAATGATTGTGTGGCTAATCAAATTTGAAATGATTGGTTACTCAGTGGCTATGTCTGATCATATGGCAACTGTTGTCCACAGAACTACTTTTTCATTCATCATTGAAATGAGTAGGATCTCCAGCTCCCAGATTGAAGGAACAATTTCTCCCTATAGAAATTGGATCTAGTTTCAAATCTTGAATATTTTTACAGAGACAAAGCACTCACAAGTTGTGTCATTTCTAAAGGGAAATGGAATAATTTATCCCATTGGTAGAATCATTTATTCATCTTTTTTTGTTGTTATATTGTCTCAGAAAACACACTTGGAATAAGGAAACAAGATTAACCAAGGAGAAGCCAGTGGGAAAATAATTAAAGGTACTAAAAGTGTTTAGCCTAGTCTCTTATACATGGAAGTTATAAAAAGACATTATAAGGGTCGTAGTTGAAGCGTTGAGAGTTGGTGAAGTATTGGAGCATAATCTTAGGGAGAGATCTCTGCTCAGAAAGGTAGAGAAATGCTTGAAATGCTAACATTTTCAGTCTAGGGATACAAAACATTTATATCAAAGCCAACAGATGACTTTAGTAGGCTGAGAATTTGTTCTGGGTTTGTTGTTGCTTGTTTTCCCTTAAATATTGTATTCAAATGATTAGAATTTCATTGTTTGGAAGAATTTCCACTACTCCACTACTTTCCTTCTAATCTTCCTTTGCTTAATGAAATGACCTTGTCACTCTCCTCTTCCTCACATTCCTGGATTTTCTGTTTGGTATTCAAAGTCTTTTACAACCTGTCCCCCACCTCCCATTTTTCAGTTTTCTTACCTTCTTATTCTGTGATTCAGTTATCTCCTTACTGTTTTCAAATAAGATACTCCACATCCCAACTTCAGGTATTTTCATTGGCTGTTTTCTATGCTTGGCATTTTCTCCTTCCTCATCTCTGCATCCTGGTTTTCCTGACTTTCTTCAAGTTCTAACTAAAATCCCAGCACCTATTAGAAGCCTTTCCTCACCTCCCCCCACTTCACTATATCAATGCCTTTCCTCCATTGATTACTTTCACTTTATTCCATAGATATCTTGTTCGTAAATAGTTGCTTTTATTCCTTGAGAGCAGGAATTGCCTTTTGCCTTAAAATATATCCTTGGCAAATTCTTAGCACAGTGACTAACATATAAATAGGCACTTAATAAATACTTATTGACTTAATCAGAGAATTCAAGTTCTTCAAGTTAAGATGAAGAACCAGAGATCCAGAGATTCTGAGTGAAGTGGCTTGTCCTGAATTTACCCAGCTAGTTAATGAAGAACCTGGATTAGAGCTCTGGATTCTGTAACTAGGTGTAGTTTTCTATTCCATTTTTCTCTGTTTCCCCTGGCTGCCTCATTCCAGTTATTCCTAGGAGGAGAAACACTGAATCCCTTGTGGGTATCACCAGTGTCCCCTGGCATCCCCTCTGTTTAGAGAGCTATTTTTTTTTGCTTTTTCCAGAACTCCCTGGTTGGATTCATTCTGCCACCTGAAGCAGCAGGCACTCAGGCAGCCCTCAAAGTAAAGCCATTTTGCATCCTTCTGGAGCTGTGCCAATCTAATGCTTTGGACATGAATGTCTGGGGAGCTAGTCTGTGGCCAATAGACTGAGAAATCTCATTTGTTTCTTCAGTCGCCTTTCAGATGTCAACCCATTTCAGATCTTGGCAATTTCAGTTGTCTCTAGGACTTTCAGCCCACTGGTCTTACTTTTATGGCCCCTAAAAGTGAGCATGAAGCCCTAGTGCTTCCCACAGATGTCAGTAAATGGATCTGGGTAATTGTAAAGGGCATCACCACTCAGCAGCCTATTCTTTCCCCTTGATGGGGATAAATGTTGATAACTCGATGATGAAAGCATCATAAACTGTCCATGTTTGCTACGCTCCCCTACACAAGTTAGGGAAATTTGCCACAGCCTTTCTTACTGTGAAGAAAACCAGTTGTCAGAGTCAGGATAATTCTAGTCAAGAAATTAGTATTGGGGGATTAATTGGTTAGAAGGTAATGGTTAGTTCCATCCAAATTAATGAGAGCACAAGGCAGTTTGCAATCAATCAGAATTTCTGATTGAATAAGTTTTATCAGACTGGTTGGAACAGCAAAGAGGAAAGAAGGTTGTTTTTCTTCCTCTTTATAGTTACTTGAGTTTGGTGATATTGATGAAAACATAGGAAAGTATCTCCAGTAGCTACTTCAGAGATTGGTCCATCCATTCTTTCTAGAGATGATTGGTTTATTTGCTTCTAAAAACTGAATGGAAAAATTATATAATAATAATAACTAGCATTTATTTAGTGCTTTGAGTTTTGCAAAGCACCTTAGAAGTGTTCTCACTTGATGTTCACAATAATCCTGTGAAGTAGGTGCTATTATTATTTTTATTTTAGAGATGAAAAAAACTGAAGTTCTTGAGAAAGGGTTTACTTTCATGCATGGGTTGGATGATATCTGATGATCCTTCCAATTCTCAAAATCTCTGATGTTCAAATACTTTTAAGTGGGACTAACCTAGCCATGGATCTCTATCCTGGTTCACTAGTCATAGCAAAGCATTTTCAGCTCAAAAACAATTCAGAACTCAAAATTATGGTTCAAGGATAGACTAACTCTTCATTTCTCCTTATATATATTTTCTATCCCTCACATATTTCTTTATGCCCATATGACCCAAGGAATTATCTTCTTGACCTTCACTGAGTAGTAGTATTTTCCTATGCTTTTGTCATTATGTTGGGTGCTAGATATTTTAGGGTCATAGCCACCCCCTTTCCTTGCCATTAGGACTGGGAGAATTGAGTTAGGAAAAACCTTGGAGTTCTGACCACCTTTACATACCATTGTGTCATAAACTCCAGGTACGTTATTTCCATCCTTGCTAGGATAATTCCCCCTCCATTTAAGTATTGCCCCATGCCTAGCTGTCTCCTGCCTCTTCCTTCTTATCTTGACCCTTATCATGTCAGGATTTTTAAAAAAATTTTAAAAAAAAATTATTTATTATTTATTATCATGTCAGGATTAAGTTATGATCCTTTCCTGGAATTATGACTTATCTGCTCACCTAGTGTCCTCACCTCCCTTATTTGCCTTTGTTTCCCCTATAAGATTGTATACCTAAGTGAATTTATATGAATACATAACCTGAGTAAGTTATGTATTCTGTTTGCAAACCCTAGTTAGCTAAAACTCTATATAAGTTCCCTGCCTCGGTTTATTTGGGCCAAAAGCCTTGGACAAGAGTCCCATTCGGTCAACTAGTCTAAACTCTCCACATTAAAGATTAAAAACCAATCTCTGTCTGCCTCAGTTTCTGGGGTATTATAATTATTCCATATCTTCTTATTTGAATCCCTCTAAATTTCCTTTAAAGATGCTAACAGAACTCTCCCAAATTCTTCAGCCTAAACCTGAGGGCATTTTTGCTAAAAGCTCATCAAGGAATAAATGTCTCTCTGCTAGGTTGGGAACTAAAGCTTTTTCAGAGTGGATTTTGACATAAAACTCAAAACATCTTGAAATCAGTACCACTTCTAGTATCTTTATAGTAGGAGACAACATGAACTATATTGGAGACTTGAGAATGAAGAGCTCTGTGCTCTGAACCTCTACTAATAAGGAAAATCTCAGAATCACTCATGAACTCATACTCTTAGGAATTGAAAGGAAACTTTAAGTTCTTTAGAGTTCATTTAGTCAATAAGCATTTTTAATAGTATTTTATTTTTTCCTTGTGTTTTTGCAAAACTGTTTTTATTCTCCCTCTCTTCCCATTCCCCAAGACAGCAAGCAGTCTTACAGGTTAACATGTGCAATTCTTCTTAACACATTTCTATATTCATCATGCTGTGAAAAAAAACAGATCAAAAAGGGAAAAAAAATGAGAAAAAAACCCAAGCAAACAAAAAAACAAGCCAAAAAAGGTGAAAAAACTATATTTTGATCCACATTCAGTCTCTGTGTAGTTCTCTCTTTGGATGTGAATGGCACTTTCCATCATAAGTCTATTGGAATTGCCTTGAATCACCTCATTGTTGAAAAGAGCCCAGTCTACCACAGCTGATCATCGCATAATGTTGTTGTTACTGTATAATATTCTCCTGGTTCTGCTCCCTTCCTTCAATATTATTTCATGTAAATATCTCCAGACTTTTTTGAAATTAGCCTTTCATCATTTCTTTCTTTCTTTTTTTTTCCTGAGGCAATTGGGGTTAAGTGACTTGCCCAGGGTCACACAGCTAGGAAGTATTAAGTGTCTGAGGCCAGATTTGAACTCAGGTCCTCCTGACTTCAGGGCTAGTGCTCTATCCACTGCGCCACCTAGCTGCTCCACCTCTCATCATTTCTTATAGAACATAATATTCCACAACATTCATATACCATAACTTATTCAACCATTTCCCAACTAATGGACACCCACTCAATTTCCAATTCCTTGCTATTATAAAAAAGGCTACTACAAATATTTTTGTACATGTAAGTCCTTTTCCCTCTTTTATAATCTCTTTGGGATCCCAAACCTGGTAGCTCTTTGGGCTCTTCAGAATGGTTCTGAATTTCACAATTCCACCAATAATGCAATAGTGGCCCAGTTTTCCTTTAACATTCATCATTATTTTTTCCTGTCATCCTAGTCAATCTGAGAGGTGTGTAGTGGTACGTCAGAGTTGTCTTAATTTGCATTTCTCTAATCAATAGTGATTTGGGGCATTTTGCTTATGACTAGAAATGGATTTAATTTCTTCATCTGAAAATTGTCTATTCATATCCTTTGACCCTTGAAAGCATTTACTAAGCACCTACTTTGTGCCACTTACTTTTCTAGGAATTTTAAGAAAGACAAAGGAACTCTCAAGGAGATCACAATATAATGGAAAAAACAACAAGCAGATAAATATGTAATCTATATACAAGATAAATAGGGAGTAATGAAGAGAAGGAAGGTATTAGAATTAAGAGGGGAAGGGAAAGGTTTCCATAGGGTAGAATTTTACTTGGGACTTGAAGGAAGCCAGGGGAGCCAATGGACAGAGATGAAGAAGCATTCTGTGCATGGGGGACAGTCAGAGAGAATGCCTGGAGCTGAAAGATGAGGTCTTCTTCTTGAAATAGTAGAGGAGGGGCAGTGTCATTGGGCTGAAGGATGTGTATGGTAGGGAGTATTGTGTAAAAAGAATGGAGGTAGGCTGGAGTTAGATTAGGAAAGACTTTGAATGCCAAACAAAGGAATTTCTACTTGATCTTAGAGGTAAGAGGGGGCTACTGAAGTTTGGTGTATGAATATCTATGTGAGACAGACAGACAGACAGACAGACAGATAAATGGTCAGATCTGAACTTTAGGGAAATCAATTTGGTAGATGATTGAAATTTGGATCAGAGAGAAAAAAAAATGAAACAGTGGCTTCACCAGTAGGCTATTGTAATAGTCCAAGCTTAAAGTGATGAGGGTTTGTAAGTGGATAGGGGCAGTGTCAGAGCAGAAAAGGAGGCAAATTTGAAAAATGTTGCAGAGGTAAAATAGACAGGACTTGGCAACAGATTAGTCAAAGGATGAAAGATAGTGAGGAGTCCTAAATTTCAAGCCTGAGGGTTTGGGAGGATGGGATTGTACTTTACATTAATAGGGGAAGTAAGAGGTAAGGAAGGTTTGGGAGAAAACTAATGTCTCAAAAAAGGTAGGTAGCATGGTGGACAGGGAGAATTTCTCAGACTCAGGAAGAGCTGAGAAAGGGACTCTGAGCAAGTGATTTAACCTCTCTCAATCTGTTTCCTCATTTGTAAAATATAGGTAATACTAGAACCCATCTCAGAAGGTTGTTGTGAGAATCAAATAAGATAATGTATATATAGCACTTTGTAGACCTTAAAGCTCCATATAAATATGAACACTTAATGTTATCTACTCCAGGGCTTCTTAACTTAATGTATATGAAGTTGATTTTATGTATATATGCATACACACATATATAATATATACACATATATGCACACACATATATATGTATGATTACTATATTTCTTTTTTGTATTAAATAGTATTTTATTTTTTTCAATTATATGTAATTATATTTTTTCCAATTACATGTAAATTAAAATTTTTGCAAGATTTTGAGTTCCAAATTTTTCTCCCTTGTTCCCTTCCTTTCTCCTTCCCCAAGACAGCAATATAATATTGATTATATATGCACATTGATTATTGAATTATTGAATTTTAATGTAATTGGTATCTTCTGTTGTTTAGTCTTTTCATAGTATGCATTCAAAAACATTATTCTTAGGAAAGAGTCCAGGGGCAGCTAGGTGGTGCAATGATAGAGTATCAGCCCTGAAGTCAGGAAGACTTGAGTTCAAATCTGGCCTCAGACACTTAATATATCCTAGCTGTGTGACCCTGGGCAAGTCACTTAACCTCAATTGCCTCAGCAAAAAAGCATTAAAAAAAAAAGAAAAAAAAAGAAGAGTCCATCAGCTTCACCAGACTGCCAAAGGGGTCCACAATAAGAGATCGTAATAGATGGGCTAATCTAAGCCAAACTATGGATCCTATTATTTATGTCCCAACAAGTGATCATTCAGCCTCTGTTTTTATATCTCCAATTATAAGGGAATTCACTATCCCTGGTCAGGCCATTCTTTATTACCTCTGATTTACAAAGCATTCCCAGCCCTGCCCTCCCCCCTGGTTTTGAGCCTCTTTGTAATTACAACTCATTGGTTCTTACTTATTGAATTCTATTATGTTGTTTAGATTCATAAATGGTACCAGTGAAAGAACCTCTTGATTTCTGGGGGTGATTACACTTACACAGTTCTTTACCCTATTTTTTATATAATTTATTTTATAAATATTTGTATAAATAAAAATCTATTTTATAAAGAAATTGAGGCAGAAATGTAGAATGATTTCCCTGCTAATTGGTGGAATTGGGCCTCAAAACCAGGTTCAATAAATCCAAATCTAGTTTTCTTACCATGGTAACATTTTAGATCAAGAAATAATTAATATAGAACCAAAAAAGTCCTTTAATTAAACCCCTCCTTTTCCTAATGAGAAATCTGAGTTCTAGGAATAGTTAGTCATTTGCCCAAAGTAAGTGCTTGGAAGTGCTTGCTTTATAGGGAGCCAGTTTCAGAGGTGGAATGAGTTCAAATTCCAAATTTGAACTCACATTCTCTAACTTTTTAGTTAGTGCTATTTTATTGTACCACACTTTGTGTCCATCATGTAATTTAGATAATAAGAGGTACCGCAGAAGAATCTTTCATGATCTTCATTACAATCACAATAATGATGATGACTTTAAATTGGAGAGGGAGAGGAGTATCATTCTTGGTGTAACTATTAAGCCTGGCCATCAATATTTTGCTGCAGACTACCCAGGTAGTCTGATTGGCCATATGCTGAAAGAAGTTCTAGAAATAGAAAATATTTCCTGGCTTTATTACATTCCAGCTCAATGTACCTTAGTCAAATCACTAAACATTTCCATTTGCTCACAGTAAAATGAAGGGATTAGACAAGAAAAATTAGAATCTCTTCCTGCTTGATAGCAGATAGAATGCTAGCCTCCGAGCCAAGAAGACCCACATTCAAGCCCTACTTCTAATCCATACTATGTGACCCAAAGCTAGTGATTTAATCTTTCAGTGTCCTGGGAAACTTATGAGGATCCTAAGTTGCCAACAATGTGCCAACCTAAATTGGCAAAGGTAGTTCCCTCATCTTGGGATTCCAATGAAATTCCAATGAAATCACCAGTCCCTACTTTCCATCTCTAATATTTGGTGATTCATGAAGTGACTTGTCACTCATTCACCTTGATGATTTGTAACAAAAGCTGATTTCTGCTTGTCTGATTGCCAGTACCTTCTTGGGGAGGGTAAGCTAAAAGTTTTGCTTTGTGTCATTGACCGACTCTAGCTGGGAATTGAAGTGGTATCTTGCCAGTTATTTTAATGGTGACTGACTTAATAGTGTGATGGTGAGGAGGATAATAGTTATCATATGCAATCAGGAGAGGGATTCTTGTCTTTCTTCTGTAGCCCAAATCCCTCTTTATTAATTCAGATGTTCCCAGAGAAGAGAGAATGATTGAAAAGCTCTAATTTTGTTATCTTCTAAAGTCATGAACCATCTAAGCTGTTTATAATGAGATTTGGGGAAAGAGTTAGCCTCTTAGCAGAGGTCAATTTATCTTAGGGAGAAAGTGTTATCATCAAAATGCTTAGAAATTATTAGCACTTAAGGTAAACCTGAAGAGACCTATTAATGGAAGATGCTTAGCCAAGCTACAAATGCAAGAAGCAATTACAATTCTTATTTATTCCCCTTTGCTTCATATTTAAGCATGAAAAAAGATGCCTAGGTGAGATGCTATGAAAATCAAATGATGAAACAATAACTTTCTATGAAATAGCTGTTCTGCTACCATTCTAGACTGTGAGCAGCAGACATAGTTTCTGCCCTCAAGGAGTTTTCATCTTCAGAGGGAGCTGCAGCATATCACAAGAATGAATGAATTAATGAATCAATGAATGATAGGAGCATTTTTCAAGTGCTTGCTTTTCACAGAGCATTGTGTTAAGCACTGAAGGTATAAATAGAAAAATAAGATAGTCCCTTCTCTCCAGGAGTTCACTTAGTAATGGGAGAGACAACACATTTGGAAAGTTTCAGTTGCAAGATAGATGGAAAAGTGATGATAATGTCTTTGTTAATGTAATTTCTAATGATAAAATCATATCTGTTTCTGGTGTTGGATGGACAGTGTCAAAGACTGACTTTGGCACTTTCTTACACTGTATATTATATACCCAATGAGTGGAAGAGACAATAAATCCTATGGAGGTTCAAAGAAAAGAGAAATCACTGTGGATTGGAAGTTTTCACAAAGACAGTAAGTAGGATTTAGATTAGTGCAAAGCAATGGGGGATTCCATATATCAAGAATAAGTTGAAAAAAAGGTGTTGGAGGAAGATATTCTCAAGGGAGGTTAAGATGGGTATCAATTTAGTTGGGACTGAGAGTTTGTGTGAAAGATTAGCCGGAGATAAAGTTGTTAAAGTAGGATGAGCTTAGATAGGGGAAGATCTTGAATGCCAGGCAGATGAATTTGGATTTTATCCAAGTAGGCAATGAGGAGTCACAGAAGGTTTTTTTTAAAGCAGGAAAGTAATATGATAAGAATACAGTATTTTGAGGATAGTTATCTGCATTAATTGAAATTGATTTGTAGCATGAAGTAGAAGAGGGTAAAAGCTGGAGCCTGGAAGATCAATTAAAAATTATTGTAATTATCCATGATAAGGTGATGAGACTCTGAACTAAGAATTCCTGGTAGTAAGAATGGAAAGGAAGGGGCATTTTTTTTATCAAGAGATATTATAAAGAAACAATCAATAGGTTTTAGTAAATATTTTGTTTGGATATGGGAGTGAAATAGAAATCCCTATGAAGCAAGCACTTCCAAGCACTTACTTTGGGCAAATGATTAACTATTCCTAGAACTCAGATTTCTCATTAGGAAAAGGAGGGGTTTAATTAAAGGACTTTTTTGGTTCTATATTAATTATTTCTTGATCTAAAATATTACCATGGTAAGAAAACATGTTGAAACATTTTCAAAATAGATTCCTGGGAGAAAAATGACAAAAATAGAGAAGTCAATGGTTATGGAGAAAGGGGAAGGAAGAAATTTCAGTTATGTAGTGAAGAAAATGAATTTTGTTTTAGGCATATCTAATGTGAATTGACTATAGGTAAACAAATGTAGTTGTTCAATAAGCTTTTGGAAATGTAGAATAGGAACTTGGGAGGAAAACAATAAAGTTACAAATTTGTCCATTTGGAAATCGTCTGCATGGAAGTCAAAGCTGTTGGATTGTATGTAACCTCAACGGAGATTATAGATCATGAGATCATAGGTTTTAGAGATTTTACATATGAAGAAACTGAGGCACAGAGAGGTTGTTGGTTTTTTTTTTGTCTTACCCAGATTCATATAGCTAGTAAAGGTATATGAGGCAAGATTTTAACCCAGAGCTGCATGATGTCATGATGTCAGTTCTCTAAAAGAAAAAGGTCATGAGAAGAATTTTGGAAGAATAACTACAGTGAGGGTGTGAGAGAAAGAAGAATAAAAGTTTCTGATTCTTAACACCCAGGAAATCGTGGCACTTCAAGTCAAGTGCCTGCAGTCACAGTTTATGTACCACTTGTGGTCTGAAGGCTCTTGCTGGGCATTCATGATTTCATCCCTCAAAAAAAAAATTGGTAGGATGCTGAAGAAAAGTGTCAGCAATGTGGGAACATTATATTGCTATAGCAAGATAAACCATTCAAATAGTCCATTAATATTTTTGAACTAGTGCATGCTTCTAATGATTTTGGATTATATCCTACAGGCAATAGGGAGTTATTGAAAGGTTTTGAGTAGGAGAATAACATGGGGAAATGCTCTAATGTGATGGGACTATTTAACCTGGATGAGGTTTGTTAAAGGTCTTTGAAAATATCCAGCTTTACTATATGGAAGGTAGTGACCAGCTATTCCATTCATTCATTCAAAAATGATTTATTATGCTCCTACTATGTGTCAAGCACTTTGGCAAGCACTAGGGATACAAAGAAAGGTAAAAACAATAATCCATTGCTGTTCACTTTTGTTGAGGTTGAAATAAGAAATTATAGTATTGATTATGATTAGAAATGAGGAGGAATTTTTCTGAACATTCAGCTGTCAAATGAAGCTATAGAATTTCCATTTTTGGAATGGTTTCATACTGCAGGACCAGGAAATCTTCAGGTCTCCCTTTTTAGCATAAACATCTCTAACACTCTAATTATTCCTCATCAAGACATCAAAAGATTGATGATTATCTCCTCTAACTAGATCGTAGCACATCAATGGCTTAGTAGAGTTGGTTTGACCAAAAACATTAATGATTTGGTGGTCCATCCTCTGTTGATGAGCATCTCCAAATTTAGTTCATTTCTAGTTTAGTGCAATTTAGTAAACTATGAGGAGCCCAGGATTATTTCCATACTATGATGAAGAGGGACATAATGATATAATGGTTAATGCATGGACTTGAAGTCATGAAAATCTGTGTTCTCATTTTGCATCAGACATTATATGAGTGGCCATGGGCAGGTCATTTAATCTTTGAGTCTCCATTCCTTTGCTTATAAAGTGGTGATAACAAAATTTATAGTGTTGGGGTTGAGGAAAGCACACAGTGGAAATTCACCAGTTCAGATGACCACCCCTGTATGCCAGTACAATTATCTGGTCATCAGTCTTCTAGTGATGAACCTCTCTGTGCCTAGTTAGACTGACATGTATTCTGTTTTTTGGCTCTTTATTTTTAAAGGAGCTGTCAGATTGTCCACTTTGTTAACATGACCTTTAATAACGTCATTATCATCACATCACAGTGAAGTGCAAATGTAGTAGGAAGGAACACTTTGAAAAGATAAAACATAATTACCAGGGATATGATTATTCTCCAAGCAAATTGGTAATAAAACAGTCCTTTAGCTTCCAATCACATCTTAGAAAAACAGCATCTTTTTTCATGTTTTTTTTTTCTAATAATGAAAGTAGGATATTTTAATAGGTTCAAATCAAGACTTGAGTGTCTTTTTACATATAATTTGGAAAAAAATATTCAAATATTCCCAAACCCAAAAATCTTGAGACTTTAATAAATAGCTGGGTTGATGCAGTTGAGTTGGACATATTTTCTTAGGTGGAATTTGAACCTTTCTAGCAAGGTCTTGATACTGATACTATTCAGCTCAGATACTGAGCTATTCAGGTTCAGACTTTGTAACTCTCAGAAGCCAAATTTCCCTGAAAGGCCCAAATCTTTGAGTGTCACTCAGCACAAAGGGCCATGTGGCATTAGAGAAAAGTCATGTAGTCTAAAGCTAAAAACAGGCAGGTAAGATTAATTCACTGTAACCGCAATTCATTGGTTTCATCAATCACACTTGACTTTTAAGCCAGGTCCTATCCTTGGTTTTGTGGATCATGATGCCGAAAGTCAAGACCCCCTCAAATCAATTTGGCACATGAAAAAAACCTTCCTGATTTTTAACAACGAAAATCTCTTCTAACATGGGGGTCCTTACTCATCTCCACCAAACTCAATAAGAAAAACATTGGCTCCTGAGTATTTTTCTGCTTCCACTCTATCCCTTCTGCCTTTATGTCCCACAATAATTTAAAACAGTTGTCTCTGTTATGGTTTTCCTAAGAGCCACATCTAAATACATGACAGAGTTATGAGTCACACATTTGCATATCATTTACATCTGTGTTGCATCTGCCTAGGAAGACTCTGCAAGATATTCTCAGGCAGTTTTCCATTTAAAACTTAATTATCATTACATTGGGGTTCTTGCTTTTTTGTTCAACTCTTCTCCTTCAAGCAGTGGAAAGAGCCAGGGATTTAGAATCATGGAATCTGGTTTTGAGCCCACCCGTTCAAGGTTGTTATTGTTTGTCCTTCATTCTTGAAGAGGACTATGACCCTGGTTGATGGCCCTAGATGAAATGAGAGACTTGGTTTTCCAAAAAAAAAAAAGTATATTTTGGTTACTGTATTTTTTTTGGACTTACTAGTATTTTTATTTTTTTTTTCCAATTACATATAAAGATAGTGGTGAGATGGATAAAATGAGCTCTTGACTTGGTCAAGAAGATTCCAGCTCAAATATATTCACAAATATTTACTAGTTAAATGATACTGGACAAGTCGATTAGCTTCTATCTGCCACACTTCCTACATCCATAAAATGAAGGTAATGATAGTACCTACCTCACAGGGTGAATATAAAATAAAATAGTGTTTGTGGAAAAGCATATAAATGCTAGATATTATTATTAAATTTATGATCCTATGTAGATGGTTCATAATAGTGTGAGGTATATTGGACTTGGAAGTTCAAATCTTGTCTCAGAAATTTTTTAGGTATGTGATTTTGAGCAAGTCATTTAACCCATTTCAGTCTCAGGTTCCCTCATCTATAAAGTGGGAATAATAGTGTCTACTTCACGAGATGAGGATTCAGGGACATAATACATGTAAAGCACTTTGCAAATCTTAAAACACTGTATACATGCTTTTTATTTGTTGAATAATATTTATTTAAATTAATATCTAATTAGCATAGAGGTCTAAACTTTTGGCCTTTGCTGCCCTCACTTGAAGATTTGAAGTCCTTCCTAGCCAAAACAGTGTAATATTCTAAAGTAGCATAAAAATTATTTCAAGTGATGAAGGTTTTTTAAAAAGTGTCCAGGAAGGCAATGGAGGAAATAAAATACTAGTTCAGTCCATGAAAAAGACTATTTCTGGATTCTCTCAGTCTCTGTGTGTAGACTATTTTCTTGCCTACATGTCCATAATCTTTAGTTCTTATTGCATTCTCAACTCTCTATAATAATTTTCCCCAGGGCTATTTAAAAAGGAAACTATTATTCTCTTTCTGATTACTCTCAATTTCCTTTACAGAATCCTAGATTCTATTTGGATATCTTGATTTGGAATGATTTGTTTCTTTTGAGGGAGCTCTCTCTTCACTGCCATATGCTGCTCCTCAGGAAGATTCACAAACACATACTTATATACATATGCATATGCTTGTGTGGGGTTATGACCATGAATGGAAAGCATCACTAGATTACTTCAAAGATAGTGCACATACAGACAGGCACAGGTGGTTGGGAAGATCCTCACCTTTGTTCCATGGGGTTCTCTTGTAACTCCATTAGTTGCTTTTTTTCAAAACAGGTGTGAAAAAGTTAAATGCTACCCAAATTAAAGAAGACTGTTTTCTGGAAACAACTTATGGTGGGGGAAACACACACACACACACACACACACACACACACACACTCAGAGAGAAAATGCTCAGAGTCTCTTTGACACAAGCCAGGCAAAGGTAAGCGGTACACTTTCTTTACAGTTATAGCTGGAGGAAGCATAATTATTGTAAGCTGCCTCAAAGTGCTGCCTGATGAAGGATCTGTTGACATTTGTATTATGATGAATGCCATTTTTCCGAGGGTTTTCTAACTCAGCTGTTCTCAATTGTAATGAGATTTTTGTAAAAGCCACACACAAACACATAATTTTCCAGTCCTGGTGCTGGAAGAAAAAATAACAGCTACAAATCCCTCCTTGATGGGATATTAGCGTTTCACTTAATGAGCTTATTCTAACTGTCCTTATCTCAGCCTAGTTTCCAAGAATAAAGATGAAAAAGAAGACAAACACATGTTATTATATGTCCATTTTAAAAATTAAATCTAATTGGTTTCTTTGAAGCATTTCAATCTGAGATCTCTAAACAAACCTTTTTGTTGTTACAGGGTTATAGGATTTCAGCATCTTTCCTTCTCAAGACCTTACAAAATGATTTTTAATACCTTTCTTAATTGAGTTCTGTTTTTGAAAGGCAGTACAGTTTAGGGAGGAAAGTCCTGGATCCATACTCAAAAAGATCTGGTTTCAAATCCTGTCCCCTCATATTCACTGGTTGTATAACCATGGGCAATTCTTTGAAATTTCAATTTCCTCATCTCTTAAAAGGGGTTAGTATTCATATCCTGTACATAGATATTGCAGCTGCCTATGAAGATTTTGTAGGATGTGCTCAAGTAGTTTTCAATTTAAAACCTAATTATAGACCCTTAAACTTTTCATTTCTTGATGTTTTTCTCATCCTGTTAGTTCACAGGGTTATTGTGGGACTCAAGCAAATCTATATAAATGTTAACATGCTTATATAAATGTCAGTTATTATTATCATTTTGCATTATAATTCTTTGTGTACATGTCTTCTAGCCCCAATGGACTGAAAGTTTCATGAAGACAAGGACTACATTTTATTTGTTTCTAATCTTCCCCTTGTTCCCAATTACCCCCAGCAGTATTTGGCACAGTACATGGAACATGGAGTAAGGATTTAATTCTGAATTGAACTAAATGAATTTTAAGACCTCCCAACTACTCTAGTCATTTGTATGAGTGTTGTGTCTTTTTATATATGTAGAAGTCAAGTCCAGAGAAATTAAATGATTTGTTGAAGGTACATAGGATGTGACATTTGCTGTCTTTTGCTAAGAAAATCTATCATTTCCTGAAATAACCAGGAGAGATTATACTTTCTCAATATGACTCAGTTCACTTCTCCCCTCATCCCACAGCAATACAACTTAATGTCTTGTTTTTCCCCTCAGTAGAATATGAGTTCCTTGAAGTCAGACACTGTTTTTTTTTTGCCTGAATTTGTATCTCCAGCTCTTAGTAAGCACTTAATAAATTTTCTCTCTGTCTTTTTGTCTCTGTCTCTCTCCCTCTTCCATTTTATTATCTATTATTCATCTGATTGGAACAATAATTCCTATAGTACCTATTGGAAACATAAAGGAGATAATGGGTGTGATATGTTTTGCAAATTTTATAATGATAGGCAAACATTGGTTGTTGTTGGTTTGGATCTGGGATTTCACCAGTATAAGAAACTCCTATTGAAGAAGCCCATCTACCAGAACAGATGGGCAATTGCTCTTTGACAATAAAAGATTGACTGGGGCATTGAAAGATTCATTGACTTGTCTAGGATTGTACAACTAGTATGTGCAAGAAAGGGGACTTGAAGTTTCATCTTTTGACTCTAAGACCACTTCTTTTTCTCTACTGTTGTCATTATCATCATAATTTTTCTCATTCTCCTTCTTCTCCTTCTCCTTCTCCCCCTTTTCTTTCTCCTCCTTCTCATTCTTCTTTCTTCTCTGTCTCTTTCTCCTTCTCTACTGTTGTCATCATCATCATAATTTTCTCATTCTTGTTCCTGTTCTTCTCTTTCTCTTCCTCCTTTTCTTGTTCTTCTTGTTCTTGTTCTTGTTCTTCTTCTCTACTATGGTCGTCATCATCATCATAATTTTCTCATTCTTGTTCTTGTTCTCTTCCTCCTTCTCCTGCTCTTCCTTCTCCTCCTTCTCCTACTTTTTCTTCTTCTATTTCTCTTGCTCCTCCTCTTCTTACTTCTCTTCCTTCTCCTCTTTTTCCTCCTTCTTTTCTCCTTTCTTTTCTTCTATTTCTCTTGTTCCTCATCCTCTTGCTCCTCTTTCTCTTGCTTCTCCTTTCTCCTCCTTATTCTTCATCATCCTTCATCTCCTCCTCCTCATCCTCCCCATTTCCCCCTCTCCTCTTCTTTCTCCTTTCCCTCTTCTTCTTCCTTTATCCTGCTTTTCCTCCTCCTTTTTTTCTTCCTCCTCTTCATTTGAGCTGCACTGAATGATTTAGTAGATAAGAGCTAAGATTCTTTAGGTGCTTCATCAAAGCATCTGAGAACTAGATCAAATTAGACTAGAGTAGTTATCTTGATCTTAAGGTATTTTGAGCATTGTTAAAAGCTTAGTCACTATTTATGCCTGTTTTATGAATAAGGCTTCAGGAACTAGAGAGGCCATCCAGTTTAACCAAGATGGTTTTCCTAGGAACAGCAGTCCTGGACAGGAAGCACATGGCAAAAAAGGTAAATATTTCATGCCAATAATAGTAAATTGAGAATTCCACCTCTTTCATTTCCAATGCTCTAGCCCCCTATGTCACTAGGCTGGCTCCCAACAGTAGTGAATTATTGAATGAATGAAAAGAACTTATTAAGTGCTTATTTTATGCCAGGCATTGTACTATGCAAAACAAATAGAATGATTTGAGGATATAAAAAGAAAGATATTCCCTGTTTTCAAGGAATTTGTATTCTAATAATAAAGCAATACAGTACATATAAAGGAGTGGAAGCCCTGGAGGGTTCTTTTGGACTGAGAAGAACAGGGATGGTGAAGGGATCCATAGGATGGCAATGTAGATTTGATTCTTGTTCCCAGAGCCAATGATAGAAAAGGAGAGAGGAAGGATATGTGGGTGATGGTGTGGTAAAGAGTTTTGAGCTCCTCAAGGAATTAGGGATTTTAGCTATAACCCAAAGTCATTCTGAGTTTATATTATGCTACTGATCAACACATTATGGACTAGAGCCATCAAGTCAACCACATACAAACTAAATTTTAGAATAGTGCCAATATTGAATACCTAAGGAAGATATTGATAGCTCTTATTTTGAATGTCCCATACTCAGGCTCCATTATGAGTCATTCATTTCCTCTATATCTACAGTATTGGTGATAGGTGTCCTTTTGATAAAGGCCTCAGGATAAAAAGGAACAAAAGGAGAAAGAACAGGTTTCCATTTATTTGAACGTATGTTCAGCATCAACACCTAAGTAATAACATCTCTTAATCAATCATGGAGAAACCCTCCTGCCCCCAAGTTCAGATAGAACACTCTCCCAGAGTGTTCAGTGGCAGAGCTGTCTGGGGCCTTGAACTTCAGACATGACTGGGACAGAATAAAAAGCTCTCAACTCCCAGTGGAGACACACAAGTACTTTATTTTCAAAGGGTCCATTTTCCAAAATGGACTCAGATTCCTGGGTCAGTAGAGGTTAATGTATAATAAAGGAAGAAATCAAAGTTTGACAACAGTAACATTTAGAGAAGAATATAGCATGATCACAAAAGGAAAATGGAATTTGTAAACTAGTACAGGGGTTCTTCATGTGGGTCTGAGAACTTTTAAAAAAATTATAATTTTATTTCAAAATAATTGGTTTCCCTAGAAATCCTTTGTATTTTGTTTTCTGCATTTAAAAATGTTATTCTGAGAAGAGGTTCATGATTTCACCAGTCTGATTTTCAAAGGGATACCTAGCGCAAAGATATTTTAATGTTTGATTTATGTATGATGGCAGATTTAAGCTCAAACTTTACATATCTTAAAATGCTATCATACCACTTCATAATAGTATGGTACAAAAGAGTCTATATTATAGAATGCTTTGGTTTCCTAAATGGGGTATGCATACCCTAGGCAGTACACAGGATGATGAGGGAACAGAAAAACAATATTAGAACTTCTATTTTTTATTATAAAAAGTAAGAAAAAATTAAACTTTGTTAGTATTTAATATATAGTAAATGTTAGCTCCCACGTTTAATCTGTGCACGAAATGCTCATGGGACTAACACAGAATTCAAGGTATTTTAAAGGAAGAATGAAAATTCCATAAGGTAGAAGTGTCCTTTCATTTATTCTTGTTTCTAGTTTGTTGTGAAGGTTATCTATGTGTGCCTGATTTAATGATTTTTTTTTCATTTTAACTAGGTTAATCTTCACAAGGGCAGCTAAGTGGTACAGTGCATAGGGTACCAGGTCTGGAGTCAGGAGGATTCTAATTCATGAGTTAAAATGTGACTTCAGACATTTATTAGCAGTGTGATCCTGGGCAAGACACTTAATCCTATTTGTCTCAGTTTCCTCCTTTGAAAATGAGCTGCAGAAAGAAATGGCAAACTACTTTAATATCTTCACCAAGAACATCTCCAATGGGGCTATGAAAAGTTAGACACAATTGAAATGACTCAACAATCTTTACAAAATGGACAAGGATAAATAAACTGTAAATTAAAGATAACACTAATAATGGGAGCATGATGAATAAGAAAATGGCAGAGTAAACAAGTGTTTTTTCTTCTTTTAGTGTGAGTGTTCTTACCTTAGTGTGTATAAACCTGTTTTAAAAATATTTTGATAATTTTATCTTAGTATAACGGGTTTTCTTCGTAATCCTGTATGTTTTCTTTTAAGCTTTGGAAACCTTATTCTGAGAAGGCTTTAGCAGACTGCCAAAAAAGATCCAATACAGAAAGAAGGTTAAGTGACCTAATCAGGTCTGATAAGATATCAGACCAAAAAAATTATCAAGATTATTTGAAATATGGATTTTATTCACTAATAATAATTAATCTCTCCCTAATAAAAGTATATTGTACAGTAAGATATTAACTAATGATAATGTGAAGTTATCATGAAGCATTTATTAAGCACTTACTATATGTAAAGCACTTTGTTAAGAGCTGGAATAAGCAAGATATTCAAAAACTAAGCCTTGTTGCTGAAAATGATAAGTATGCCATGTGTATGGAAACATAATTTTTGAACCTCTTTTAAAATCTTCAAAATGAATTGTTTCATTGACTTTCAAACACCTTTATTAAAGATATAAAAATTCACTAACTTCTGAATAATTTCCAAGGATAACTGATTGACATTTTTGAAGATGGATATTTTTAGCTGAATTTAAGGAAAATCTTTGCAAACCTGGTGAATTGGATTGAAAAATGAGTATCATGATTCAATAAGCATAGCCAACAATATACTTTCCCCCATTAAGACCTTATGATTTTTTAAGGGATCTTTGTGATTTTTTTCAGCTGTGGTAGCTATTTAAACCTAGAAACAGAATTAAACCTTCAAATCACCGTATTGTAGTATTAACCCTTTTCTTTAAATGAAACATATTCAATGACATTGTTTCTTATTGAGAGTAAGGAATTTTTTGGTACTGTTAATAAATAAACATTTGTTAGTCAAATCCAACTGAAAATAGCAACAGTTTATTAAATAGGTATGACCCAGATCCCATTTCTGCCTCTTTTCTTTCCTCTTCTGTAAGAGAATAGATTCTTAATTTTGCTTCTAATCTTTCTCCATAATTGAATAGAGAAATCTGAAATTTGGCCTCAGTGCCTAAGTAGGCTAAATTGTGACCCACTGATTTCTTTATTAGGAAAGTTGTAGACCTGATATGTTTGGAATTGTTGCTAAGAATTCTATTTTCATGACATTAAAAGTCATTTCTGATAGGCTTCTATTTTCATTACTGAGTTAAAAATTCTCTGGTCTTTATGATCTGTAAAAGCTGATGATTCCCATTAATTATCTCTCTCTCTCTCTCTCTCTAGATTAAGGCAACAACAAACGGGTACTTATTTTGTGATTTACCCATACTGGTATACTATGCTTAAGGCTTAAAGGTCCCAAGAGTCCAGGAGGCCCAATAAATTTTAGACAGTAATAGATCTAACATTTGGTAGAAATTAGTTTTCTCCTTTTCTATCTGGCATAATCATACCCTACAAATAATTTTAAAAAGTTAATAACCCATAGCAGTCTATCCCTTTAATCTACCATCCAGTCCTTTTTTTGACTTTTCACTTCAATATTTCTTAAAAAATCTTTAAAAAATGTCCAAATCCAATGTCTGTAGTTCTTAACCACATATCATGGCTTATAACCACATACCTTGATCCTTTCCATTCAAATGAAACTGCTCTCTCAAAAACTGCCAGTGACCTAATTACTAAATGTAATAGCAGTTTTTAGTCTTTATCTTCCACCTTCACAAAATATTTGACACTAATTCCTTTGACTTGGTTGATGCCATGCTTATTAATTCTCCTCCTCCATTTTTAACTATTCCTTCTCTGTTTCCTTGTCCTTCCCTTTACTTTGCACTCTCTGGTCATCTCCTCACAGCTCTGAGATTCAACCTCTATTCTATGCCCCCACCATCTTATCTCTTGAGCTTCAGTTTTGGAACTGTGAAATCACAGTTAAATCAGTTTGGTGAGCCATTCCAAAATATACACACATCTTGTTTATGAAATTTTTACATTATCCTTTTAAATGTCTATTTTTATATGTGCTCTTATATCATCATAGCAGGACATGTAGGTACTTTGTAAATAAATATATACATATATATGCATATACATATATCTGCATACTTATATATGTGTATATATATATGTGTGTATGTGTATGAACACATATAACTATCAATACTTGCATATACATACACACATTTTCAATGGTGTCAAATTGCTGATAGAAATAGATACATGATCAAAAAAATTTGGAAGCTACTGGCGTGGTGAGTAGACTGTTGGGCTTAGAATGATCTGTTTCATTATTAACATGTAGTGGACTTCCTGCCATCTAGGGGAAGGGAAGGGACTGGGGGTAAAATTTGTAATGGAAAGCTTTGTAAAGATCAATGCTGGGGAACTACCCATACATATGTTATACAAATAAAAAGTTTTAATTAAAAAAAAAGAATGGTCTGTTTCTAAGATAATTCTATAGTTCATTTCTATAATATCATAGTAAAAAGGATATATTTAGACATAAATATGATGTAAAAAACATTGATAAAATAAAGTTTGAGTAATAACATTTATCCAATATATTATGGGCTGTGAAGATGGAATTCATTATCTTCCCAACCCCTCTTCCCCTCCTACCTTCCCTGATACTATAGAAGGCAACATCATTCTTCCATTTACCCAGGCTCATAATTTATGAGCCATTCTGGATTCCTCATGATCTCTCATCCTCCATAGCCGAGTGGTTGCCCAGTTTGTTGATATTACCTTTGCAACATCTCTCTAATACACTCCTTTCTCTCTTCAGTTAGCTTTTTAAAAAATCTCCTTTTGCATCTGGCCAATTGAATGCTCAAGTGAGTTGTTTTGTTCATTGGAATTTTTTTCCCATTTCACAAATTCTGTTTTTCAGTGATTTGGTTTCTTTTTGAAATTTGTTTTGTAATGTCCAAAATTTTGCCAAATCTATTTTGTAAGGAGTTTTCTTTAGATAATTTCTGTGTTTCTTTTTCTAAACTCTCCAAATGTTCTCATTTTCTTTCTCCATTTTTCTTCTAACTCTCTTTTAAGATCCTTTTTGAATTCTTCCAAGAGAGCCTTGTGAAATGGGGACCAATTCATATCACCCTTTGGGGCTTCATCTGGAGATTATTTACCTTTAGTGTCCTCAGGATTTGAGGTCTGTTCTTCTCTTTCTCCATGAAAGTTATCTATGGTCAGAGTACTTTTTGCTTTTTTGAACATTTATTTATTTATTTATTATTTTATTTTATTTGTATAACATATGTGTGGGTAATTCCTCAACATTAACCCTTACATAGCTTTCTGTTAAAAAATTTTCCCCCTAACACCCCACCCTCCCCTAGATGGCAGGATATCCACTACATGTTAAATATGTTAAAATATTGGCAAATCGAATATATGTACACATATTTCCAAACTTATCATTGTTGTGCAAGAAAAATCTTATCTACACAAAGGACATATCAGATAAAGGAAACACAATGTAAGCAAACATCAATCAAGAGTATGAAATGTTATGTTGTGGTCCACATTTCATATCCCTCTCTCTGGGTATATATGGCTTTCTTCAGTGAACAATTGGAAGTGGTTTGAAACATTTCATTGTTGAAGGGAGCCATGTCCGTTTGATCATTTTTTAAAGGTTGAAGTCTGTGATGAGATTGTCCCAAGCATCCACTACAGGCCACAGCAGATTTTCACTGCCTTGGACCAGTCCTGCTGACTTCCTTTCTGTGATGGGTGGGCATGGCCAAGTCCTGTGCTATTCTGGGGTTCAGAGGCTTATAATTTGCCCATTTGCATTGGATATCTCATAGCTAGTCTGCTGATAAACTGGCTTCTGAACCAGGAGAATAGTTAACACTACTGTATTTTGGCTAAGAGCCTCCTGGTAGATTCCCCAGTGGACACTACACTGTCTGGGCTCCTGCATTGTGCCTGCCCTCAGCCACTTCCCTTCTCCTCCTCCCTCCTTACCCCCAACTGAAACAGACCTTTTCTGAAGTTCTTCCAAAATATCTTCTGCTAGAAGTTTGTAACACTCCAAATATTTGTGGTTTCTGTTACTCCAAAACCAGTTCAGAGACTTGATTTGATGTTGATCTAAGAGATGCCAAAAAGAGCTCAGACAAAGACCTGTCTACTCTCTGCCATCTTACACCCCTCCTCTCTTCTGATGCTTCTATTATTCTGGTACAAACCTTCATCACCTCACACCTGAACAGCAATTGCTGCTGGGATGTCTGCCTGCTAAAAGTCTCTCCCCACTTCACTCCATCCTCCATCCAGCCACTGAGATAACTTTCCTAAAGTATAGGTACAATCACGTCACTCCATCTACTCAGTGGTTCTCTATTGCCACTGAAAATCAAATACAAAATTCTGTTTGGAATTCAAAGATCTTCATAACCTAGTTCTCTCCAATGTTTCCAGTCTATTTATATTCTCCCCTCCCCCCCCTCTCTGTGTCTCTCTGTTTCTGTCTCTGTCTCTCTCTCTCTTTCTCACACACACACCCTTCCCCATGTATGCTTTGATATACTGACACTGGCCCCCTGCTTGTTGCATGAGCAAGACCCTCTATCTCTCAGCTCTGGACATTCTGTCTGGCTATTCCCCATGCCTGAAATGAACTACCTCTGACTACTGACTTCTGTGGGTTTCTTTAAATTGCAATTAAAATTCCACCTTCTACAGAAAAATTTTCCCAAATTCTCTTAATTCCAATGCTTTTCCTCTGTTAATTTTTTTCTCTTTATCCTATTGCTTGCTTTATAAATTATTGCTTGCTTTATATATATTAGTTCGCTTGTTGTCTCCCCCATTATACTGGAAGCTTTTTGATGTCAGGGACTATCTTTTGCCTCTTTTTGTATCCTTGGCACAGTATCTGGCACATAATAGGTGCTTAGTAAATTGAATTGTTATTATATTATCACGAATTCAACTGGAAAAGACTTGAAAGGTCCTCTTATTTTCATAATGTTGTAGTAGTTAAAATTCAGGTATATGTGCATTGTTTTTTTGAGAAGTAGTAAATTAAAGTAGCAAATAAATTCCCTTCATGACACATATCTTAGTAGCAACTTGAGAAGGGCTTGAAGGTAGGACTCTAAAGAATAATAATATTATGGGGAAGAAGCAAGCACAAACAAAAGTATCAGCACTGCTGAGGTTATGCTATCTCTATTCAAGAGAACTATGTCAGACATGAATTACATTTATGTATGCATAGCAACAGGAAAGTTAAACACATTTAAACAATAAAAAGGTGAGCTTTTATTACTGTCCTAGCTCAGTAGAACTATAGTGATTTTGGCTTTGTGGCTACAGTTTTTAAACTTATTACCATCTTTCATTAAGTTAAGGAATAAAAATATTTATTATACATATAAACACATTTAAAATACTGGGAGTTTCCTTCTGTGATGAAATCACAGACACTTTGTATTTTTTTATGTAGTACTAAAGAGATCCTTCTTGTATTTTCATGTGACACTAAGCTGATTTTCTAAGGTGAGAGCTAAAGAGAATAATGAAGACAGTTTCATTTTAAAGGAATTGAAAACATTTATTTTCAGACGTTTTCATTTTTTATCAGCACAATTTCATTAATTATGATAATCATATTGATATCAAAGTTTGGAAAATGATTTGCTATTTGGATCAGGTGAACACTAGAATTCAAATACTATATCGCAAACTTTTCACTGTGTGACCATGGGTAAGCCAAATAAAACTCTTTGCGCCTCAGTTTCCTACCTGTAAAATTGGGCATGTAATAATACCTGTAATGCCATCTGAGGTTCAAATGAGATCCTATATATAAAATGTTTTGTAGATTGTAAAGGTTTTATAAGTGTCAGTTGTTATCATCATTATTGTTAATAACCTTCTCATCCATCTCATCTTTTCCTCTGGAGTTAGAAATAATCTAAGAACAAGCTTTGTCCTTTCTATTATTTTTTCACATATAATGTTCTTCAAATTTTTCACGTTTGGATAAAATAGCTTTCTTTTGTAATTAAAGTATTATTATAACATTTTACTCTCACACCAGCCCAGTGAGGTGCTATGCCTCTATTAATATAATTTTGCAGATGAGAAACCTGATGTTTACCCACAGACCTACATTTAATAAATATCAGAAGTGGAATTTAAATTCAAATCTTTCCAAGTCCAAGTGCAGCATTCTGTCTATGTCACCTTAGTTACTTGTTAATGGAATCCTGTAAATAATGTTCAAAATTTATTAGTGTGAGTAACTCTATTTGTCTTGTAAATATACATATATAATTTAAAAACTGTGACAATTAACTCTTTTGCTCTGTACAGTTTCATTTATGATTTCTTGAAATACAGCACTGAAAAACAAGGTTTTGATAAATCCCATTGGGATTCAGTTGGAGCTACTTGACCATGCTTTAAATCCAAATAATTCAGACTCTCACTTATCAGCCAGCAAGTCCCAGTCCAAGCTTTACTTGAACATTGTTTAGTGTTTTGATGACTAAGTAGAGATAGCAATTGGTTCTCTTTCAGCCAAAAACCCTGAGAGTCTCCCCTTCTCAGATTTTTAATAGGTAAAAGAGGCCATTTTTTTTTTGGCCTGGCCTTAGTCAGTGAATGGGTGTGACCTTAGACAAACGGAGACTCAGAAAAAACTTTAGCTTAAAAAGGTCTTCCATTTCATACAGGGCCATCTTCAGTCATCCTGATCTATATCTTGCCACTGGACCCAGATGGCTCTGGAGAAAGGAGGCTGATGCCATTGCACAGCCCTGCCTCACTTAAATCCAATTCATTTTCAAGTCAAGACATCACCTTTCTGATGTCATTGTCCTCTTCAAGAATGAAGGACAAACAACAAACTCTGTCTGTCTGTCTGTCTGTCTCTGTCTCTCTCTTTCTCTCTTTCTCTCCCTCCTTCATTGTCTCTCTCTCTCCCCTCTCTCCTCCTCTTTCTTCTCCTTCTCCTCCTCTTCCTCCACTTTCTTTTTCTCCTCCTCCATGGACTCATTGTCACTCTCTCTCTCTCTCTCTCTCTCTCTCTCTCTCTC